>JAJPUD010004805.1:144830-182097 GCA_023553655.1 Myrmecobius fasciatus | reverse complement strand
GAGACTTGCATGAACTGATGCTGAGTGAAATCAGCAGAACCAGGAGAACATTATACACAGCAACAAGACTATACGATGATCAATTTTGATGGACATAGTTCTCTTCAACAATGATGTGATTCAAACCAGTTGTGCTGCAATGAAGATAGTCATATACATCCAGAGAGAGGCCTGTGGGAACTGAGAGTGAACCACAACACAGCATTTTAACGCTTTCTGTGAATATTTCCATGCATTCTGTTTTCCTTCTTAGGTTGTTTTTTTTCTTCTTCTCTTTCTAGATCTGATGTTTCTTGTGCAGTAAGATAACTGTATAGATATGTATACATGTATTGTATTTGTCATATAATTTATCCTATTTAGCATGTATTAGATTACCTGTCATCTAGGGGTGTTGGCTGGGGGGAAGGAAAGGAAAAGCTTGGGAAAAAAAGTTTTTTTTGCAAAGGTCAATGTTGAAAGGTCACTCATAGGTTTTGCAAATAAAAAGCTTTATAAAAAAAATTGTAAGAAAAATCTCTCTGATATTCTAAAACCAGAGGGTAAAAGATAAATTGAAAAAATCCAACATTCACTCCTGAAAGTGATCCCAAACTGAAAACTCCCAGAATATTATAGCCAAATTCCAGAGCTCCCAGGTTAAAGAGAAAATATTGCAAACATGCAGAAACAATTCAAATATCATGTAGCCACAGTCAAGATAGCACAAGATTTAGCAACGTCCACACTAAAGGAATTGGGAGCTTGGAATCTGATATTCCAGAGGGCAAAGGAGTTAGGATTACAACCAAGAATCACCTACCCATCAAAAGTGAGTATAATCTTTCAGGGGAAAATGGATATGCAATGAAATAAAAGACTTTCAAGCATTCTTGATGAAAAGACCAGAGCTAAATAGAAAATTTGACTTTCAAATACAATATTCTAAAGAAACATAAAAGGTAAACAAGAAAGGGAAATTATAAGGGACTTAGTGAGGTTAGAGTGTTTGCATTCCTAAATGGGAAGATGATATTTGTAATTCACAAGAACTTTCTCATTTTTAGGGCAATTAAAGGTACTATATTGAGACAGAGAACACCAATGTTAGTTGAATATAAAGGGATGAAATCTAAAATAGATTAAATTAGGGGGTAAAAATTAATTTACTGGGAGAGAGGGAAGGGAAGAAGTAGAATGGGGGCAAATTATCATGCATAAAAGAGGCAAGACAAAGTTCTTACAGTGGCAAGGAAGAAGGGGGAAGTAAAGGGGAAACTGGGTATAAGAGGGAATAACATATACATTCAATTTGGTATAGAAAAATGTTTTAGCATATAGGAAAATAGAAGGGGAAGAGGATGAGAGAAAGTGGTGTGTGTAATAGAAAAGAGGACAGATAAAGGGAGGAGGCAGTCAGAAGCAAAACACTTTTGAGGAAGGACAGGGTAAAATGAGAAAGTAAGTAGAATAAACGAGACAAAATATAATTAGTGAAAGTAAATATGAAAAATAAATTGAAGGGACATCTAGATGGCGCAGTGGATAGAGTACCAGTCCTGAAGTCAAGAGGACCTGAGTTCAAATCTGATCTCAGACACTTAACATTACCGAGCTGTGTGACCCTGGGCAAGTCACTTAACCCCAATTGCCTCAGCAAAAAACAAAATAAGTAAATAAATAAATAAATAAATTGAAGCAAGTATCACTGATAAAGGCCTCATTTCTCAAATATATAGAGAACTGAGTCAAATTTATAAAAATAAGAGGCATTGTCCAATTGACAAATGATCAAAAGAAATGAAAAGTTTTCAGATGAAGAAATCATAACTATCTTTAGCCATATGAAAAAATGTTCCAACTCACTATTAATTAGAGAAATGCAAAAATTTCAAGAAAGGTCAATCTTACTGAGGTAAAAAGAGTATATTCAGCTCAGATTAAATAGGCTCTGGAAAAACCCAATGAGAGAGTCTTAATCACAGCAAACCAGCAACTAAGACTCAGTCCTGGCTCAATAGAGGAGCAAATCAGTGGGGTAGCTTCCAGTTCCAACTGAGAAGGTAAACTCTGGGAAAGCAGGCTGTTTCCTAAAAAGAGTAGGCAAAGCTACCCCCTGCCAACACAACGGGCCCTGTGCTCAAAACCATGGCTCATAGCTGCATGGGAAGTTTGGGACAGCAACCCCCTTTACTCCAGGAGCAGAACTCAACCATAAAAGTAAAAAAAGAGGAAATACCAAAAGAAAAGGAAAGAAAATGAGCAAGAAACAGAAAAGAACCTTGACCATAGAAAGGTACTGTGATGACAGGGCAGCCCAAAACACAAACTCAGACAAGGAGAGAATGCCCACAGAAGAAATCTCAAGGAGTGATATGAATTGGTCTTAAGCCCAAAGAAGCTCCTTGGAAGTGCTCATAAAAGACTTTAAAAGAAAAACAAGAGAAGTAGAAGTAAAAATGAGAAAAAAATGAAAGATTCAGTAATTTCTATTGGAAAAAACAGAACTAAACATAATTTAATCTACAAACACAGGATTCAAGAGAAGCATAGAAAGGTAAACAGGGGAAAATATACACATTTAAAGGTTAAACTATTTACATCCTTAGATGGGAAAATTATATCTGTAACTCTTGAGAACTTTATCATTGGGGCAGACAGAGGGGTACATCACATGGACTGAGGGTGTGGTTGTGAATGGATTCTGATGTAATGACATCAAAGAAAAAGACATTAAGGGGTAAAAAAAAGGTCTACTGGAAAAAAGAGGAAAGGGGAGGTACAATTACTTCACATGAAGAGGTACAAAAGACCTATTACAATCTAGGGAAAGAAAGGAGTGGGATAAGCACTGTGTGAAGCTTGATCTCATCAGTTTTGGCAGTAAGAGGGAATAACTTAACCATCATTAGGATATATAAAGAAGTAGGAGGAAAAAGAAGAAAGAAAAGGGAGGGAAAGGATAGAAGGAAGGGCAGAAACACTAGGAAAAAGATAAAAGAAGGGGGGAAGGGATGATAGAAGATTAGATAGTGGGTGAAGTTCCTTAAAAACACTATTAAGAAAGGGGAGAGGTGATAAAAAGATAAGGCAATGGGTGGGGTAGGTAAAAAAAACACTACTAAGAGAAGGAGGGAGATAAGGTAGTGGGGGGGGGGTGATAAAAACATGACTAAAAACTGTGGAAAGAGAGAAATGTGTATACAGGGGATAAAATAGGATGGGGGGATACAGAACTGTTAATCATAACTGTGAATGTGAATGGAATGAACTCCCCCATAAAATGAAAGCATATAGCAAAGTAGATTAAAAAAACAGAATCCTATAATATGTTGTTTACAAGAAACACATTTGATACAGAGAGATACAAAAAGAGTAAAGGTAAAAGACTGAAAAACAATTTATTATGCTTCAGCTAAAGTAAAAAAAAAAAAGCAGGGGAAGCAATTCTGATCTCAGATAAAGCAAAAGTAAAACTAGATCTTATTAAAAGCGATAAGGAAAGAAAATACAAATTGATAAATTGTACTATAAATAATGAAGTAGTAAGGATACTAAATGTGTACACACCAAGTGGTAGAACAAGCAAATTTCTAAAGAAGATTTTAAGCCAGTTACAGGAAAAAACAGACAAAATTATTCTAGTGGAAGACCTCGACCTTCACCTCTAAGAATCAGACAGATCTAACCACAAAATAAGCAAGAAAGAAACTAGGGAGGTTTAATAGAATCCTAGAAAATCTAGGTATGATAGAACTCTGGAAAAATGAGTAGGTACAAAAATGAATACACTTTTTTCTCGGCAGTATATGGCATACACAAAATTTGACCATGTGTTAGGGAACAAAAACCTCACAATGAAATGCAGAAAGGCAGAAATAGTAAATGCTTCCTTTTCAGACCACAATTCACAAACTTTTTTTTTTCCCCCTTAGGCAATTGGGGTTAAGTGACTTGCCCAGAGTCACACAGCTAGGAAGTGTCTGAGACACATTTGAACTCAGGTCTTCCTGACTTCAGGGCTGGTGCTCTAACCACTGCACCACCTAGCTGCCCCTCGGACCACAATTCAATAAAAATTTTATTCAATAAAGGGTCAGGGAAAGAGACTAAAAACCAATTGGAAATTAAATGATCTAATTCTAAAAATGTGAGTCAAACAACAAATAACAGAAACAATCCATAATTTCATCCAAAAGAAGGACAATAATGAGACAATATAAAAAATCCTATGGGATGCAGCCAAAGCAGTTCTCATAGGAAACTTTATATCTCTAAATAGCTACATAAATAAAATAGAGAAAGAGGAGATCAATGAATTAGCCATGCAACTAAAAAAAAGTGGAAAAATAACAAATTAAAACTCTCCAATTAAATACCAAATTTGAAATTCTGAAACTCAAAGGAGAAATTAATAAAATAGAAACTAAGAAAACTATTGAACTAATAAATAAAACTAAGAGTTGGTTTTATGAAAAAAAAAACAAAATAGATGAACTTTTGGTTAATTTGATCAGAAAAAGTAAAGAAAAAAACAAATTACCAGCATCAAAAATTAAGAGAGTAAACTTTTCACCAATGAAAAAGAAATTAAAGTAATAATTAGGAGCTATTTTGCTCAACTTTTGGCAGCAAGGCTGACAATCTAACTGAAATGCATGAATATTTGCAAAAATATAAATGACTCAGGTTAACAGAAGAAGAAATAAATTTCTTAAATAGTCCCATTTTATAAAAACAAATTGAACAAGTCATTAATGAAATCCCTAGGAAAAAATCTCCAGGACCAGATGGATTCACAAGTGAATGCTATCAAATATTTAAAGAACAATTAAATCCAATGCTATGTAAAATATTTGGAAAAATAGGTAAAAGAGGAGTACTGCAAAATTCCTTCTATGATACAAATATGGCACTGATACCAAAACCAGGAAGGACTAAAACAGAGAAAGAAAATTATAGATGGATATATTAAAATATTGAACAGAACACGATTCAATAAAGAGTCATTCATAAGAAAACGTCTTCTAGTTTGACAATCATTAGTACTCTCTGGTATCATTATTATTCAAGATATAAATGTAGCTAACTGGACAATTATTTGATTATATATTTTCATTTATTCACCTTGTCCAACAAGCTGTTAGAGACATTACCAAATACTTTGTTGAAATCCAGACAGACTGCATCTTTGGCACTATCTTAATCATGCAGTCTGAGATAATAAAATACTGGAAAAGGTCCTTTCTGGAGAAGGTACTTGTGTACCTTCTAAAATAATTCCTTATGATAACTCACAATTGCCTATTACTTTATCAAGAACAAGTCTGTGAGATCTATAACATAGATATTATTATCTTTAAATCCAATGATGTGAAGTGATTTGCCTACAATGGCAAAACTTATAAATGACTGGAGCTTGAATTTGAAAACTTTGAAAAAATAAAATTATACAAACCAAAAGTTTTAGTGCTTCACTATTATCTTTGGAGCAGGCCAGCATTAGGGCTGTGTTTCCATTTTCTCCTGTCAAATTAACATCAGTAGTACTGTGCTCAATCAAAACCTATGGAGAAAAGGAAATAAAACTGTTAAGAAGCAAAATTACAACTTAAACTAATGAAAATAAAATTACTAAAAGTAATCATTCACAAAAGCTTTTTTTAAAAAAAAAGTAAGATTTAGACTAATTTTTTATACCTGTGAAGTGTGAACCCTATCCATGGATGATGTGACAGAATTAGGAATGTTTAGGGTAAGCAAAGACCTCATAGATCAGAGGTCTAAGCTTCATTTCATTAGGAAATTCTAAAATCAGGTGTGAGGAACAAGTGGCTATCTAGTCTTCTCTTTCCAAACTTACCATTATTTGCTCTATAAATAAGAGTCTAAAGGAGTGAGAGTAAAATGGGACTAAGAACATAAAGCAGTAACTTCTAAAAATTGAAATGCTAGAGTTAGTGACCCAGCCCTTGAAAATTTCTGCCATTTCTAGATGACTACAAGAATCATATTCAGAGAAGGCTATACTGAAAGTACCAGTTTGCTTAGGAATTGGGAGCCATACAGTTTTATGATCATACTAAAAGATTTCTGTCAAGTTGAAAATGCCATAAAGGTAATGTTTTAATATGGATCCCTTGGTTCTCCACTGAAGTGGATTTAAGCAAATGATTCCCAGATATTTGTTCAGTCTCTACTTCTCCTAAGTTTCAATTTCACATCTTCACATACTTATTAAGCATCTTAACTATGTCTCAGAATTCTTAAATTTAACGTGTCCAAAACTGAATTCATTACCTTTCATCTAAAACCCTCCCTTCTTCTTAATTTCTCTTTTATTTCATCCTCCCAGTCATCTAGGCTTTCAACTGGTAACAGCTTTGATTCCTCAGTCTTTTACTCTCATGTCCAATCAGTTGTCTTCTCCCATCATATCTACTTTTATAACACTATATATATATAGAGAGAAAGGAGTATACATATATATATATATATATATATATATATATACTCCTTTCTCTCCTCTGACACTGACAATATCATGATGCATATGTCATGTCATAACTACTGGAATGTCCTTCTGTTTGGTCTCCATATCTCAAGTTTTTGCTCTACTCTAGACCACCTTCACTCAGCTGTCAAAACAATTTTGCATTAATACAGGTATGAAGTTATAACTCCTTCCCACACTTCAGTCAACTTAAGTGACACCCTTTTGACTTTGACTACATGTGTAAAATCTTCTACTTGGCAATTAAAGCTCACATAACTTGGCTTCTTTTTAAAATCCCAGCCCTCTTGCATTTTACCACCTACCATATCCTCTGCAATTCATTTACTCTGAACTCCTTCCTTTTCTTCGCACACACTAACACTCCATCTTCAGACTGATCATTTTTATTGACCTGGAATCTTCTCCCTCTTTATCTCCTTCTTTCACATTCCCTAGCTTGTGTTAAGATCTAGCTAAAGTGTCACTTTCTACAGGAAGCCTTTCTTGATGCTTCTTAATGCTAGTGATAAATCCTAAGCCCATTGATAATCAACTTCAAGTTACCCTGTATTTCCTTGTTTGTACATAGTTGCTTGCAGTGCTTTGTACACAGTAGATACTAAATAAATATTATTGGGGCAGCTAAATGGCACAGTGGCCCTGGAGTCAGGAGAACCTGAGTTCACATCTAGCTACTTGTGTGACCCTGGGCAAATAACTTAACTCCAATTGCCTCACCAAAAAATAAAAGAAATTTATTTTAAAAAAAATACTTGTTGCCTTGACTGTCTGGTTGGCTGTTGTCCTTTGCACTCAGAGAGGTCCAAAATGACATCACTATATCATCAAGAATCAAGTTAGTGTGCTGGACTGTGACAAATAGGAGCTTGGAATGCTCAGCCACAGCTCAGACACAAATAGTTCCTATGAACATTTGGAGTGACTTCCTAGGAGCAACCCAAGACCCTAATATTCTTCAAGGCCTTTTCCTTCTTTAGTTCTGCAAACCTCATTTGAGATGAATAACATCTTCTTCTAGAAGAAAACAATAGTGACTATATAGCACTTAAGACTTGAAAAACATTTTACATATGTGATGGAAAGTCAAATACAAATGAAGCCATAAAATAAGGAAAGAGGGAAAAGAGAAAGATGAAATAGGACACTGAAATTCACTGGAAAATATAACACATTGTAAGGATTTTTTAAAATTTCCCTTTGTCTTCCTTATAAGATGGAAATCATTAAAATGTTAAATATTATTTGTCAGTTTTAAAAGAAAAAAATGAATATTTTTTATCTAGACATATGATTTTATCAGATAGAAACTCCTGCTACCAGTGTAAATTTACAATTTCTCTGAATTTTTTCTTTAAATTCTTAATTTTTACTAGCTCTGCGACTTCATCTGAGTTGGAAATTCCCTCTACTGAGGCAGAACGACACTTCCTATATCTTATAGTTGCCTGATTATAATAGAGAAATCAGTGACATGTACAGTGTCATTGACAGGATGAGTCAGAGGTATGCCTCAGATATAAGTCCATCCTAACTTGAAGGTCAATCCATTCTCCAAAATGTTAGGTGGCCATTCCATAGCCTATGATTAGAGATAGAAGTGGCTACAAAATAAACTAAATAAGCCGCCATTTATAAGGTGTTTTTTAATGAGAAAATGTGATCCAGATTCCAAAATATGGTCTTTCCTACACTGACAGAACTATATCTACTTCAGCCCACATGACATTTCAATATTGAAAAAAATGATGACCCAGAGGTATATATTGTTTATAGAGGTTCATAAAGTACTTCTTTCATGATAATTTCAAGAGATAAGTAATTCAATTATTATTTTCCTCATTCTAGAGGTGAAGGACTAAGGCTGGGAGATGGTAAACAAATTATCCTGGAACACAGAGTTAGTAAATATAAGATCTATGACTTGAAAGATTTCTCCTCACTCCATGCATGGCCAGCACTCTTTTGTACATGGGACAATAATATTTCTGATAAAACTAATGAAAAATGCCAGAGAATATAATCTTTCTACATCTGATTTGGAGCAACTTTTGTACAAATTTTTTTTTAAATCCCATATAGAGGATGCAATATGTTGAAGGTCTTATTCTTGTCCACCTAATATGTCAAAGTACAAATTCTATTATTCCTCATTTTGGCTATATGACATAGTCATCTCTCTATTACCTCCAAGAGCAAAAATAAAATCATCTATTTGGATTCAGATACATTTATAATCTGTCCCTTTCCTACATTTCTTAGTCATGACACATCTTACTCCCCTCAATATACACTGCATCAAGTGACAATGGCCTCCTTACTGATCCTTGGAAACTGGCACTCCATCTTCCAACTATGGGCCTTTTCACCGATTGTTGCTCATCCTGAAATTCTCTTACCTCATTTCCATTCCCAACTTCCGTCAAGTCTCAGATAAAATTCTATCTTCTGTAAGAATTCATCCTTCTTCATGTTAAAACCTTCTCCTAAATCATTATGACAAGCTTATCTAGTATTTATTTTATTAATACAAAGTTGGCTACATTTTGTATTCCCTAGTAAACTGAAAACTAGGTCTTTTTTGCCTTGCTTTTTATACTGAAGGGTTTACAAAGTGGCTGGCACATAGTCAGCACTTAATGCTTGTTGATTTGATTCTTCTAAGGTCAATATATTTAATGAAAGGTACCCCTGAAACAGAATATATGTATTTATATATACATATATATATACACATATATGTATATATAAATAAATATTTGCACATGTGTAGGTTTCCTGAACTGTGTAATCCATTTCTATAACCTTTTCCATTTTCTTGATGATGTTGTAATGCTGTTAACAGTTGAAGAAAATGATGCTATGACTATTTCCAAGAGCACTGAAAAAAATATTGCTGATTCCTATCCTATTCAGAGGGTGATTCATTTCAGTTAGAAATGGTTCTAGTCACACAATTTCTATTTGTTCTGAGTTTGGCAGGTCAACTTGATTCACCTGCAAAAAAACATATTTTAAAAAAAGGGTTCATGAATTATACATACCTACTCACACCCTCACATTCCTCCCTTCCTTCCTCCCTCCCTCCTTCCCTCTCTTCTTTCCTTCTTTCTTTCCCTTCCTCCCTCTTTCCCTTCCTCAACTCTGACTCTTTCTCTCTCTATCTCTGTCTCTGTCTCTGTCTCTATTTCTTTCTCTCTTCCTCCCCCTTCTCTCTCTCTCTCTCTCTCTCTCTCTCTCTCTCTCTCTCTTTCTCTTTCTCTCTCTCTGTCTCTCTCACATACATAGACACACACAAAATACATACATACACGCACAAATACATGCATACTTCCGATGGTAGCCTTACCTTCACTATATCATTATGGAAACATTGAATAGCTAGGTGAAGGGGTGCCATCAGATTGTTGTTGCAAATGTTTGGATTAGCCCCTCTGCTAAGAAGACATTTAACATTTTCAACTTTTTGTTTTTCAACAGCCCAATGCAAAGGGGTATTTCCTGAAATATCCAGCACATTCAGTCCTGGGAGAAAAAAAAAACAGCATAAAATAGAAGCAATACATTTTCTTCTGGATATACTATATGATGTATAAAAAGTTCAAGAGACAGTTTCTGGATAACTAATCATTTTATTAATTATGCTAACAGATAATTAACAAAAGGTGTCAGTAACACCACTGAAGACTAAACACACTTCATGGAACCCATGGAATGCTTATATGCTCTTGGAAGAATGGGTGTTCTCTCTAATGGTAGCCATTTGTACAATAGCGGTTGGAGGTAGAGAAGAAATAAAGTGGGGGGGGAGAAATTTACATGAGAATTTTGTTGTATATTTGAAGGAATAGCATGTTTTACATAGTAAATTTTCAGTTTCATGGTCAATCATCTTTGTATTTCAATGTGTTATGAAAATACTTGTTTTAGTCCATAAATTTAAAAAAATAAATATAAAAAAATAATGAGAATAACGAATAGTATAATGGTTTATTCTAATGGTATAAGTGGGTTTATTTTAATTACTCTGATCACTCAGCCTTGGATAAAGAGATGTCTCTTATTTAGACTACGTTTGCCTAGATCTAGACAAATGTAGGGGAGGAGGGGTCAACTCTGCTCAGATTTTGCTGAGTGGAACACAGTGTGCCAGGATTTATCTTGTATTGAATTTTTTGTAAGGTTTTCTAGTTAAATGGAGCAATCCCACCCAGGATCAGGTCATCAGATTCTGGGATGGCCTAATAGAGAATGAGGATCTAAGAAGAGAAAAAAAAAAAAACACTTGCATCTTCCACATAATTGGTTATTTAATAACAACTTCTCTCAAATGATTTAATAAAAACACAATTAGTTTCACCCCTCTATCAACAAATCAAGTCTTTCCTGACTGCCTTTAAACATAATGTACTAAGCTAGAAACAGTGACAACAGAAGCAAAACAAGACCCAGTCCCTGCCAAAGATAGAGATAAGTGAATATTTCCCAGTGAAGTTTCCTTTGTGTTTAATTTGGAGAAATTCACCTTTTAGGAAATAAATAACTTTGCTCAAAAAAGATTTCCTAACAGATATTTCACATTTTATTCTATTTTACATATTTTATACATTGTAAATATATGTGAGTATCTACATAGACAGATGGATACAGAGAGAGGTGCTGTAATTAGCTGTAGAACAGACCTATTATTTCACTGGTGCAAGGACTGATTAAAGAGGGGCTCTCTTTATTAATACAGATTAGCATCTTTTCTGCTTATTATAGCTCATCAGGCAGTTGACCAGAACAGTAATAGGTTAAATGCTTTGTTCATGGTCACATAGCTAGTGTGTTGCCAAAAGCAGGACTGGTATCTCAAGTATTCTGAGGAAGGTCAGCTCTCAATATGCTATTCTGAACTACTTCTCAATTAATTATACATATGCATATATGTATCATCATACACATGAATGTATATATATTTAAACATCACCCATCATATGGTTCCCTGTATGTGTATATGTATGCATTTATGCACATATGCATAATTCCTATAATGTATAAGTATACAATGAATAATAATTAATGTAGGGCTCATTCCAATGTGATTATGATGCCACTGGTACTTCAGGACTTAGTAAACTACCAAATCTGGGATTGGATTTTTTTCATTATCTATATATCCTTCATGAAGAGCTCTGGTCCAGATACATTAGGGTTTTTTTTTTGTTGTTGTTGTTTGTTTTCTCCACTCACTTTCTTCATCTTCCTAAATTTATGCTCTATTGAAGGGATATTATTAACTTATATGAAACAGGAACTGGTTTAACATTATAACCTTGAGTTACCTTCAAATGAGGAGTTATTGATAATCATTTCCAGCAGTTCAACTTGGTCTTGTGCAGCTGCATGATGTAAGGGCGTGGCATTCAATTCATCATATTTACATAAACTATCACGATTTTTCATGATGAAGCTTTGTAATCTCTTTACATTTCCTTTAAAAATAACCTAGTTTTATATAAAAAGATGATTAATGATATACTAAAAACATTTATTTAAGCATGGAGTTCAAAACAAAAAAAATTTAAAATCTAACCTCTTATTACATCCTAAAGTATGATTCTGTATATTCTCTATATATTATTCTGCATGACCTAAAAAGGATTATCATTATCTCAAATTATTTATTGCATATTTGGAACTATGCGGGGGGTAACACAGGGGCAGCTACGTGGCACAATAAAGAGAGTCTGAGGACTGAGTCAGGAAAACTCATGTTTATGAATTCAAATCCAGTCTCAGAAAGCTACTAGTTATGTGCCATTAGGCAACTCACTAAATCCTGTTTGCCTCAGTTTGCTCTTCTGTAAAATGAACTAGAGAAAGAAATAGCAAATGAATTCAATTTCTTTACCAAGAAAACCTCAAATTGGATCACAAAGAGTCAGATGCAAGTGAAAAACAATAAATTTAGTAGTGTGATAGGCACTGCATAAAGTAAGTTTGTAAGCACAGGTCTTGCAAGAGTAGAAATTTTTTTTCAATTTTTTTATTAAAGCTTATTATTTTCAAAACATACACATAATTTTTTAGCATTCACCTTTGCAAAACCTTGTGCTCCAAATTTTTTCCCTTCCTCTCTTCCCACCCCTACTACACCCAGGCCCCTTTGAAAAAGATTTTCAAATGAAGAAATGAAAGTTATCTATAGTTACATGGAAAAATGCTCTAAATCACCATTAGAGAAATGACAATTAAGAAAACTCTGAGGTACTGATTCACATCTATCAGAGTGGCTAAGGTGACAGGAAATGATAATGATAAATATTAGAGGGGATATGGGAAAACTGGATACTAATTCATTGTTGGTGGAGTTGTAAAATGATCCGATCATTCTGGAGAACAATTTAGAGCTATACTTAAAGGGCTATAAAACTGTGCAAACCCTTTCATACAACAGTGATATTACTGGATCTATATCCCAAAGAAATCATAAAAGAAGGAAAAGGACTCACATATGCAGCTTTTTTTTTTAAGTGACAAAGAATTGGAAAATGAGTGGATACCCATCAACTGGGGAATGGTTGAATGTTATGGTATATGAAAGTAATGGAATATTATTGTTTTATAAAAATGATGAAAAGTTTGGTTTTAGAAAGGCTTGTAAAGATTTACATGAAATGATGAGTGAAGCAAGCAGAACAGGAAAACATTGTGCAAAGCAACAGCAGGATTGTATTATGATCTATTAAGACAAACTTGGTTCTTCTCAGTAGTTCATTGATACATGGTACTCTCAATAAACTTTGGATAGAAAAAAATCTAAATAAAAACATACTATGTTAACCTTTTTTTTCTGTTTTTTTTCCCTTGCAGGTTTTCCCTTTTGTTCTGATTTTTCCCTCCCAACATAATTCATGTGGAGATTTGTAAAAAAAAATGAAATTACATGTATAATCAAAAGAAAATCTGTTTTACATGTAACTGAGGAAAATAAAAATAATAAATAAAGTCAATTAAAATACTGAAACCTGGATTATTGTTTTATAATTGTCCCATAGTTTCTGGTCTACCCTCTAATCAATTTACACATCACTGCAAGATGAATAGGATAATTCTTTTTAATTTTACTATTCATTGGCTCAATAATCTACAATGGCTCCCCAATAACTGTATCATGGATTAAGTCCAAGGCTTTTAAACCCTTAATAGTATGGCAACATATTACCTCTCTAACCTCATTTTCTCATATTCACCAACATGTACAGTTTTCTTTCCCCTGCCCCCCTCAAGCTGTTTTCTTTATTTCCCTTGGAATACAACATACACATTCTTGTTTCTGTATCTCCATTCTGTATCTGCCTGTGAACACCCTCTGTGCTTCCCAGCTTCTGCCCAAAACTTAACTATATTTTAAGAATCTTCTCCCATAAACTTGATTAATTCATCCATGAATTTTCTTTTGACAACCAGAAACTAAATTGATATCTGTGTTATCATTTAATACTTCTTATTTGAAAAGTTAAACACAAAACAAAGCAAACTGAGGTACTTCAGTACACAATTATGCCCTAGTTTCAACATATTCCTAACTAAAAGCTGAAGAAAAGGACACAACAGTGATTTCTCAGGTACCTTTACTTTCTAGGAAAACAAACAACTGAAATGAAGGATTTAAAGTTCAGAGGGCATTGCTGTATACATAATAAATGGGAAAAAAACAGGCTGAATATGAAAAAAAAACTTTCTCTGCAAATTTATTTGTTTGCTCATAATAGCATAAAGAAATTCCTTCACCACATTTGACTTTGCAAAATGAATCTTATGTAGTTATTAAAATTTATGCCTGTAGCATGTACCATTGGGTAAGGGCATCCTGAAAACTTACATTTATACAATAATGGATCATTTATGAAATCTACCTAGTATTAGAATTGTTTTCAATATTTGTACTCCTAACAAAAATGGCTTCACTATTCCTTTTTTGGTCAAGTCTCGTTTGGAGGATTTTTGCCTACAATTTTAAATTTTGTAGTTTATTTTCCCTCTGGACAACTGGCTTCTATCTAATGGAGCCAGTAAAACCAGTTCGTAGACTCATTCAGTGACCCCATGTCAATAGAAATTCAATGATACTCTCTATTAAGGTGTATATCAGAATCAAAAGCTCATAGAAATACTGCTGTAATGCATTAAGACTAAAAAAAAAAATAGTTCACTGTTGGAACTTGTAGAACTAAAATTTTCTATTAGATTACAAATGAAGCACTTGTTCATATAATTTTAATAATCTTTGAAAAATATTCCTTTGAAGTTGCAAAAGAAAATGAAGTATTTTATTTCTGCAAATTAACAAAAATATTTTGTATACATTTTTCATCCTCTTTAGGACATTTCCAACCTCTTTTCTTTATATTTACAAACTTCTGCTTTGAGTCTGATGCTAACAAAAGAATAAAGAAATTTTAAATTACCTTTAAAGAAACTCATTATTAATCATTTTCAAGAGTTTGAATTTAATTTTGCCTCAGATATTTAACTATCTGACTCTGGATAAGGAACTTTACATCTCAGCGTCAATTTTCTCATCTGCAAAATGTGGGTAATAACAACAACTACTTCACATTGTTGTAAGATAATATATGTAAAGTTCTTTGCAAACTTTAATGTCTTATATATATAGCTAGCCATCCTTGTCATAATCATCATATACCATCAAATATTTCAGCAACTCTTTATGTTTATTTAATATATTTTCAAAGAAAATGAAATAAAGAAGGAAACTAGAAGGAAAATTTATAATGAATCAGTTAATTAATCAGCAAACTTTTATTACATGCCAAGTAGTTACCAAGAACTACGCCAAGTAATAAGGATGAGAGGACAAAATAAATTATGAAGGAATAAGGAAAAGATGAGAATTCTCTTTTGAGGAAAGAAATTGAATGTGGATGAAGACATCATCCAAGAACAAGATTCAGGTTGTTCTGTTTTATAAAATTCAAATTAGCCCAGTCTTTTGTTTTTATTATTATATAATTCTATACTTGGAAGGGACTTCAGGGAGTCCATCTATATAATATAAAAGGAATTTATAGCTTTTGCTTGAAGATATCTATTGTAGAAAAGCTTATTCACTTTTGGATAGCTTTAATTTTAAGGAAATCTTCCTTATCCCAAGGCTAGATTTGCATTTAAAAAGTTTCTTCTACTATTCCTAATTTTGGCCTTTAGAGCCAAACAGAACAAATCAATCTCTCTTCTAGATAAACAGCCATGCATATATAATCCTATTTGAAGGTAGATGTCATGCCTTTTCAAATGTTTTCTTCCCTAGCTTAAAAACTTCTTACTTTTTCTATTGATTTTAGAATATGATCTCATGGTTCCTCAGTTTCCCTTTCAAATGATCAACATACTTTGTTAAATGTGGCACCTAAAATGGAATGTAATGCTCCAATGTGGATCAACCAGCGACAGAGTCTAGTGGGATTCTTTCCTCTTTAGTAATGAATTCTTCTTAATGAATTCTAAAATTTCATTAGCCTAAAAATAAGTTTCATTACACTTGTCAACACTCAATATTGCATTCCATTTATTTTTTCAGTCAAGCAGCTAGTCAATCTTTTCCAACACATACTTTTTTTCATTTGATTTTTTAATTCCATGTACATTTATTCCTATTAAATTCCATATTATTAAAGTAGCCCAAACATCTCTCTTTTGAGAACTTTTTGTGGCCTCATTTTGTATTCAACACCCTTTCAAGTTTTGTGTTATTTGCAAATATAAAAAAGGTGGCATCTATCCCTTTTATTCAAGTTAATCTCCAGTCATCTTGATCTATATCTTGCCACTAGACCCAGATGGTTCTGGAGGGAAAAGTACACAGGCGATCTTATACAGACCTCCTTCACTTCAATCCAATTCACTTGCATGTCATGGCATCACCTCCCTGATGTCATGGTCTTCTTCAAGAATGAAGGACAAACAATGATAAAATTGTTAAATAGAATAAGTCAAGAACTGATAGATACCTGGGACTCTCAATTAATGACCTTTTGAAATGATATCAATGAATATTCTCTGGATACAGTCACTCAACCAATTTCCACTATATAGTGGTTTAGACACTAACTAGCTTTGTGACTCTGTACAAGTCACCTAGCATCATTCAGCTCCTCTGGAAAATGAGGGTAATAATAATAATAATACCCACCTCACAAGTTAGTAATGACAAAGAATAATAACATCATTAGTAGTGATAATAATAATTAGAGCTGATATCACCCATTAAGATTTGCAAAGTTCATTACAAATATTATCCAGTTTGATCCTTACAAAGTCAGAGAAAGGAAGGAAGACAGAAGGAAAGAAAGGAAGGGAAGAAGAAAGGGAGAAAGAGGCAGGAGGGAGGAAGGGAGGAAGGGAGGAAGGAAGGAAGGAAGGAAATTTCTGAGTCTCTTAAAGCATCATGAGGAGAAGGAGGAGGAAGAGGAGTAGAAGGAGGAGAAGAAAGAGGAAGAGGAGGAGGAGAAGAAGAAGAAGGAAGAAGAAGAGACAGAGAGACAGAGACAGAGACACAGAGATAGAGACACAGAAAGACAGAGACAGAGACAGACAGAGGCAGAGGCAGAGACAGAGAGAGATAGAGACTGAAACAGATAGAGGGACAGAGATACAGATACAGACACACAGAGAGAAACAGAGAGACAGACAGGGGTAGGCAGAGAGACAACCGTAGAGAGACAGAGAGACACAGAGAGAGATGAATAGAGAGACAGAGACAGAGAGAAACAGAGAGACACACAGAGACAAAGACTGAGAAAAAATTAGAGGCAGAGATAGTGAAAAACAGAAACAAAGACAGAGACAGAGAGGCAGACAAAGACAGAGAGACAGAGACAGCCAGAGATACACACACACACACACACACACACACACACACACACACACACACACACACCCTGACTACAATAAAATTGGAAAAGAAGGGCTCTTCACCACCACATGACAACCTCATTCATAGCATAGGGGCTGTAACTTAATCTCCGTATTAAGCATTTCAAAAATTTTAAATACCTGCGGAAAATTTTGTCTAATCTCCAGAAAACAAAATCCAAACTGTATTGTGGCATCCTACAGAAAATGTAGGGGTTGGAGCAGAAAGGACAGAAATTCCGGTGGCTCCTGGCACTTTCTAATTTGAGACCAAAGCAAGTCATTTAATCTGCTGGGAAGACTTCAGTTCAAGCTGTCTCTGACCCATCCTAACTCTGATACTGGGCTGGTCACTTTACCTCTTAGGGCTCTTGGCAACTCTCCAAATTTCAGAGAAAATGCCATCCTGTATTAGACCCCAATTTAAATCTGGGAAAGTCACTTACTTTTTCTGTGCCTCAATTTCTTGATCTCTAAAAATATTAGATGTTTCTTCATCTGAGAGTTCACTAAACTGAAAAAGTTGACAATTCCTAACTCCTACTCTATGGATTAGGAACCATTTATTAAACTCACTTCCAAAACAACAAGAATAGCAACAACAAAAACTGTTTACATTTTTTAAGATGAGATGACACTTTCTGGAAAAGAGAATTTAGTCATTTGTTTTTGTTTGTTTTCCTTCTAAAAGCTTATTAGATATTTCTTCTTTTAACCAAATCGGTGCCAATTCTCAACAATTCACTCACCAAAAAAGGGGGCAAACATCCAAATGATTTACCTCATAGAAAGTTTCTTTGGAGGAAAAAAAAGAAAGGAATTTAATAAAGCAGAGTTTTAGAGCATGCATAAATCCTGTGTCACATTCCTGTAAAATTGCTGCCAAATTCGGTCAAGTTTTGCTAAAATGCTGTTGCATTTGGCAAATTGTATTTGGCAATACAATATAACATGATAATGCAAATGTTTGACCCATCCCTCTACTAAGTCAGTTAACAAGCATACATTACCTTATGTGTATTCATCATTACAGGGAAAAGTTCACAGAAAGAACTTGACTATTCTCTAAGATAGTTAAAAAGGATAGATTTTCTTTTTAATGTCAGAAGCCAGGAGTAAATGAAATAACTGAGAGGGAAAGTGATGAGCTCAGAACACTTCTCCACTGGTCCCCTATTTATGTCAGTAAGGTAAGGGTATTTACTGGGGTAACCGTAGACATTACGTATAAAGGATGTAGTTTCTTCCAAATATCTCCCTGCCAAAAACAGTTCCCAGGAGCTTCTGAAATGGACTTCTAATTAAATTCTTTGGGCCAAGAGTTCAATCATACATTTAAAAGTACACACATACATATGCTAATGTACAAAACTTTCCTTTTACCCACCTATACAATGATGCACTATACACTGATGTAAAGCTACAGGAGGACATTGGATTCTCTGTTCTAAACCAAGGAGTTTGAGACCTATTCATACCTACTTTCCTTGGAGTCAGCTAGAAGCTGGGCCGTTTGGATCATTCCCATTTTTCCCCCTTCAAATGATAAGGCAGGAGCTGAGGCAAAACGGATGAAGGAGAATGTGAAGAAGGACCAAGATTAAAGGTGCTACTCCCCTCTATGCATCCTAGACCCGTATTTCCTAAACTCTAATGACACGGGAGCACACGCAGCACTCCCCAGATTTCCAAGCTGTGTCTGCAGTTGCCACCTATGAAACTTCTTAAGGAACTAGCCGAAATTCAGTGCAAGGGAGGGAGAGGACCTACAATTCAGAGCATCTTCCAGCCGCCCCAAAGTCCCTTTACCTTAAATACATCTTCCTCTGTAGCATCCATTTGGTTCTTCACCCCCTCATAGGCAACGCCCTGGAGCTCTTTATTCTCCCTGGTGGAGAGCTGTACTTTTTTCTTGTTGCGCTTCATTGACCCCGCCCCAGGCACAACCAGCTGGCGACTGGGCTTGGGTGGTGCTGTGGGGTCCCAAGAGAGGAAAGAATCAGCTCCAGGGAGAGACTTGGGGAACCGAGAGAGGAAAGAATCAGCTCCGGAGAGGGACCTAAGAACTGAAGAATATGAGAAAGCGCACAGAGCTGGGCTGGAGAGCAAGCAGCAGCGCAGCCTCCGAACTTTCACCCGCCTGTATAGGCTGAATTCTAGACAAACACACCTTTGCTGCACTTCAGCAGCTACCAAAATCTTACTTTAGGAGGAAAAGCCAGGTTGGCGGTGGAGGTTCATATGGAGCTTTCTAATCCAAGATACATATATACAGGAAGCATTACTTACCCTTCTCCTCCCTCTCCTCTCTCGGCAAAACGGCGGAGGCGGGGATTGGGGAAGGGTGGTGGTCAAGAAATCAGCGCTATTCAGTTTTCAGAAGTCACTGATTCTGGGCTGCATAGGACATCCTTCTTGTTCCATCCTGCGTGCGCGCTTGCGCGTGTACAATTGCATACAATTACAATATTTCGGAAGGTTCCTAGAGAAATGAATGTTGTATGTCTTTCAGAGGGATCTTAGGTCATTTCTTCTGTTCCTAGTACCTTTGGGGAGCCTCCAGTTTGCTCCTCAATAGAAGCGGATATGCTTTTGGATGAATTGTGCTTCTAGAATCTTGGAAGAAATCGTATCTTCAATAATGTGAGGAAAAGGTGGGGAGGAAAATTCTCAAAACAAATCATTTTAGAAAGTCTAGTGAAATAAATATAAGATTATTGAGAGCCAAAAGACATGGCTACTAAACTAGGACATCAACTGTGTGACACGGGGTCATATATCACTCATTCACTTTGTTCTAAGATTTTTTAAAAAAGTCAATGGTACAGGCAAAGCTAATTACTAAAGGTATCCAAATGGAATCACAATGTAGAATTTTCATTATAATAAATTTATTAAAATCATTGTCTATTGTTTAGGTAAATCTTATAAGAATCTTTTAAGATGTAAAATCTTAATTTATATATTTATTGTCACAGCAAAAATGACAGAATAAAACGAAAATGACAAACATTGGAGGAGCTGTAAGAAAATAGATATATTGTTGTCCTGTTGATGAACCTGTGAATGATTCTGAAAGTTTTGGATTTATACAGAAAAAAGTTACTAAACAATGCATTCTCTTTGATGCAGCCTATACCTAAAAGAAATTAAAGAAAAAATAAAGCATCCAGTATGAACAAAAACACTTATAGCAGCTATTTTTTCTGGTAGTTAAAAAAAATGAGGGAAAGGAAAAATAGTCATCAACTGAGGAATATTTGAATAAGTTGTGGTATATGAATGTAATCGACTACTATCGTGATGTAGCACATTAAGAAATAAGTTATTTCAGAAAGACATAAACTAATGCAGAGTGAAATAAGTAGAACTATAAGAACAACATATACTGAATATTCACCATTATTATCAATATTATAAAAGTGAAAAGTTTTTAAGTCTTTTATAAACTGAGGAAAAAAGAAATTATAGAAGCAGGAGAATAATGTGTACAATTAAAACACTAAAAACAAATAATTATATATGCATGGAATATACTATAGAGAGCAACAGGATCTTCCCAGCTCTTAAGCCTTGCAATATAGGAGTAAGCTCACTATCTCTCACCCACTATAATAGGAGCTGTTGTCCAAGACCTGTCAGTTTCACCTTTGCAGCTTCTCTAACACTACTACCATTCTTGTGCAGGCCTTTATCACCTCATATCTTGATTGTTGCAACAACTTTGCTGGTGGTCTGCCTGCCTCAAGTGTCTCCCAAATCCAATCCAACCTCCATTCAGCTATTCTTCTTCACCCCAATTACTAATCTCCCTAGCTACATTTAAATACAAAATAAAATCTCATCTTCTCCTGGTATCCTAACCTCTCTGTATATAGTATGGAATATATTTTTCTTCTCTTCTTTCCAATGGTGTGGTGTCAGGAGATTGAGTAAAACAGTTTTTGTTCATTTAAAAAAATAGAGGTGGGAAAGTTCTACAGATGTCGAATGTTGTAGGCAGTCTCAGATGAAGTCACTATATTATTAGTTTTATTTTGTGAAAAAACCTCTCATTTAGAGTAATCGATAAATATTTATAATTAAAACCAAAATGCATCAATAAAACCTTTTATTTATTTTTAAAGCTTTTTATTTGCAAAAAATATGCATGGATAATTTTTCAACATTGACCCTTGCAAAGCCTTCTGTTCCAAGTTTTTCTCTCCTTCCCACTACTCCCTCCCCTAGATGACAGGTAGTCTAATTCATGTTAATTATGTCAAAATATATGATGAATTGAATATGTGTATACATATTTATACAGTTATCTTGCTGTACAGGAAAAATTGGATCTACAAGAAAAAAAACCTAAGAAGGAAAACAAAATGCAAGCAAACATCAACAGAAAGCATGAAAATGCTGTTATGGTCCACATTCAGATCCCACAGGCCTCTCCCTGAGTGTATATGGCTTTCTTCAACACTGAACAATTGGAACTGATTTGAAACGTTTCGTTGTTGAAGAGAGCCATATCCATCAGAATTGATCATCATATAGTCTTCTTGTTGCCGCATATAATGATGGCCTGGTTCTGCTCATTTCACTTAGCATCAGTTCGTGCAAGTTTCTCCATGCCTTTCTGAAATCATCCTGCTGGTCATAATAAAACTTCTTTTAAAAATTGTTTTCTCAATATTATTATCTGGAATCATTGATCCCAAAGCAATATTCACATTTTCCAAATATCCTCTTTTATGTCTTTGTGTGTGTTTGTATTATATATATATATATGTATGTATATATATATATATATATTCCAAGGAAAGAATTGACAAGTGAGAAAACTTAGGAAACACTTCATAGAGGAGCTGCCATTTGAGATGAGATTTAAAAGAATCTGAATATTCCAAAAGGTTGAGATCAGGATGAAGCTCATTCTAGGTAAAGGAATGTCCTACAGAACTAGGAGACAAAATGCTACATATTGTAAAGAACAAATAGGTTGTAATATAGTATATGTTGCATTTTTTCCCTGTGTAGCATAATTCCCCACATTTCAAAAAATTGTATACTTTGAAAATTGAATAGGACTTGGCCATTCAATCCCACCAAGGCACAAAAGAAATGTTTAATATGCCATAACTTGCAAATTGTTGTCCAGACAAAGTTTAAAGATGTCCAAATAAGGGAACCTATCATCTCCTGAAGTCTCCCATTTCATTTTAGGACAGTTGCCATTCCTAAAAAAATTTGGTTTCATTATCAAGTCTAAATGGTCTCTTTCTCAATACTATCCTTTTGCCTCTGAGGCCAAATAGAACAATTAAAATGCATTCTCTAAATTATAGCCTTTCAAAAACTTACAGGCAATGTCTATGTCCTTTTTGATTAGTCCTTTCCAAACTAAATATCCCTAATTCTCAATTTATTAATTGAGATTATCAATTAATCAATCAATTAATTCTCAAGTCTACCTTGTAATTCTCCTCCATATCTTCCCTTAAGAATAAGATTCACCTGACCTATTAAAAGGGCCTTCATACATTTTATTTCACATTGTATAAATACTAAGGAGATGGAGGGAGTATCCATCTGTTATTCCTTAATCTCCCTAGTTTATCTCTCTAATTTTTTCTAACATATATTTCTCCTCCATAATTCCTCATTTTTAATGTTTTAGTCTGTTCTTGCCCAATATCCTTTATTTCTTCTTTATTTATATCATTAACTGAGCTGAAAGGCAGTTTGGGAAAATGGATAACTGGAGTTTTCAAAAATCAAGAAGACCTAGGTTCATGTCTTGCCTTTGATATGTACAAAGTGACCAAGACAGGTAAATCATTTCTCAGTGCCTTGAGTAACTCTCTAATAATATAAATTACAAATAAAGTTGTGGTGATGGCTAGATGAGGGATTGACAGAAAGGTAGACAGCAAGGTATTAAGGGCTTTAGTTAAAAACAAACATACATTTGTACCTTGTTACTCATTTACAATGTGAATTATACAATCAAGTTGTCAGAATGAGAATTGCTAGCCATTGGTTGACCCAAAGTCCCTGATATCTCTTTAAAACCAAGATTTACTTTTCAGGGAGGAACATATGAGATAACATTTGTAAAGTGTTTAGCATAGTGCTTGGCACATAGTAGGTGCTTAATAACTGTGAGGTTTTTTTTTTTGTGTGTGCGGGTTTTTTTTTTTTTTTTTTGCTTCCCATTTCCCCTTTCAACTAACCTAGGATATGAGGGTTGAAAGGAGATAACTTTATGGAGTGTCACCTGGTAGTCAAGAAAACAATCTACTATATAGAAGAACCACCCAGAGGTGAGGGTTTATCTCACTCGCCCATGAATGAAGTCCTATGGGACACAGGCATCTCTTTGTTTTACTGTACTTTTTGTTTGACTATTTTTCCTCTGACACTATTTATACTAGTGGAAGACTGTTGCAGTTTTATTGGAGGGATTCTTTGTAGCTAATGTTCTTATGTCACTGTTTCACTGAATGACTTTGTTTTGTATTATTGTGTTTAACTCAAAGAGAAACACACATAGGATTCATGAGCTATCATTACAAGAGTGTGGACCCACAGAGTACCTTTCCTAAAAAAAGACTCAAACTTTGAGTTCAGTGGGTGTGAGGGAAACAGAGGAGAAGATACAAAAGCAAATTGTGATCTGCATTGCTAGACAAAGCTTTCATATTAAAAGTTCCTTCTTCTTAAGTATTTACAGGTCTGGTGCCTAGCAGAATTTACTTTCCCTTCCTAAAATGTTTAGTCATTTATCTTTGTCATCTTTTTTTAAAATCTGTCTTTTCTACTTCCCAAAATAGAAACTGTGTCTGTAAATTTGCTTTATCTGGAATCTAGCATATGACTAATATTTTGCATCATGAATACCTCTTTTAAGTTCTAGATTACAAATCGTATTTTGAAAGGAATAAGTGGATAGAGACATTTATACTTATATTTTAAGTCCCATATTTTCCTAATTGGTATACATATATATATATATATATATATATATATATATATTAGAAATCTATAGTGTATAGCTGATTTTTTAAAAAATAAAAAAATTGTTACTTTTTAAAGGTTTCATCATAGTCCTTTTTAAGATGCAAGGAACTCATTACTCTCCCTATTCACTACTGCACAAGATCAAGTTGAATTATTGGAAATTATTATTACTGGCTTTTCTTGTTATAATAAATAAATCTTAATCACAAGCATGTACACTAATGTTATCAATTTGATATAAACTTACAAAGAAGCTCGCTGGATTCCAAAAAGACTTCTATGATATTCTATTATAATTAGTCCTATAAAAATGATATCTAGTACATTATAGAAATTAATTGTATCACATGCATACTTACCAGAAATTGGGCCTTGCTCTTGCTTAGTTATTCTTTTGTTTATTAGAAACTCTCCTTTCAGATCTCATCTCAATATTGCTATGTCCTTTGTCATTCCTGATAATAATTAATGTTTATTCACAGTCATGGAGGATCATAAATTTAGAGATAGAAAGGATCTTTAGAAGTAATTATGTCTTTTTTAAGTTGGTTTTTCTGTAGTAGATGGGAAAGAATATTGGCATAAAATCTGATGATTAATGACCTCACTTGCTATTGTTTGTGCAATTCTTTCAGTCATGTCTGACTCTTCATGCCACCATTTGGGGTTTTCCTGGCAAAGGGACTGAAGTGGTTTGCCATTTCCATCTCTAGTTTATTTTTTAAAGATGAAGAAACTGAAGAAAATGGCCAATTGGGTTTCTCAGGGTTACACAGCTAGTGTCTGAGACTAGATTTGAACTCAGGAAGTTGAATTTTCCTGAATTCAGGCCCAGTATACTATCTAATGTGCCATCTATATGATTTAATTATGCAATAAATAACCATCATCTCATCCCATTCCATCCCATCTCTTCTCCTCTCTTCATAGTCCCTTCCCTCCCTTCCCTCCTCTCTCCTTCCCTTCCCTCCCTCTCTGCTCCCCTACCCTATCCTACCTTTCCCTTCCCTTCCCTTTTTCCCTCCCTGCCTCTCTCTCTTATCCCACCCCCTAACATAGCTCCCAAAATGATCTTTTTTAAAGGACTTGTCTAACCATGTAATTCCACTGCTCAAGAAGTTTCAATGTCTCCTTATTAGAATAAAATACAAACTCCTCATATTTAAAATCCCTTCAAAATTGGGCAGCAAATTATCTTTCTAGAGGCAAGGACTTAACTTATAGATCACAAATTTCTCTTATTGTTATTTATATTTTGTTTTGTAACTGTATTTAAATATAATTTAATTTCTTTGTAATCTTACTCATTTTATTTTCTGCATTGAAGAGTTCCATAGGTTTCACCATACTGCCAAATAGGACAGTCTATGATGCCCACAATTTTGCCAGCCCCTATTCTAGATTGAGTTTACATCTTTCCCTCTTACATATACTATATTTCAACCTATTTTCTGTTTACAATATATAGCCCTTTGTCTCCTAGCTCTGTAGGACATTCCTTTATCTAAAATGAGCTTCATCCTGATCTCAACTTTTTGGAATATTCAGATTCCTTTAAATCTCAGCTCAAATGGCAGCTCCTCTATCAAGTGTTCCTTAAGTTTTCACATTTGTCAATTCTTTTCTTGGAATATATATATATATATATATATATATATATATATATATATATATATATATATATTCCAAAGAAAGAATTTGGTATACAAATACACACACATATACCTGCACATACACACATACATTTATATAAATATATATCTTATTATTTACTTATCTATGTAAATGTTGCTTTCCCTGAGTAGATAGAAAATAAAGATAATAAATTTATTAAGTGTTTATTATACTCCAGGCATAATATTCCTGAAGGCAAGAACAATTTTGGTTTTGCCCTTTGCATCCCCACTCCTTAGTCAAGTTCCTTACATATAATAGCTACTTACTACATGCTCATTGAATTGGGTAAAAATGAAAAATCCTTGGAAGAAAGCCATAGAAGAACCAGTTTCAGGTCACAGTTACACACTCTGCTTCAAATATAAAAGTAAAGTGAAAAAAAAATTCCACATGAAATAGCTTTTCCCAATAATATTCTTATGGATATTATTACTGAAGACCAATCTATATAGCAACCACAATTTTAGGCACTATCTTTTGAAAGTATCAGATAGATTGAGTTTCCATCACTCCATCTATCTCTCAATCATTAAATTATTATTTTTAAGATGCTAGTATGTTATATGGCAGTGGGGATACAAACACAAAGAAGGAGAAAGAAGAAGAAAGAAAGAGGAAAAAGAAGAACTTTACTATAAGCTTCTCTTCGTTCTTCCATATCCCACAATTTAGTATCATAGATCACATAATATATTGGAAGAAGCCTTAGTAGCCATTTAGTCTAGGTTCCTCATTTTAGTGGTCTAAATTGAGATTATGAGTCAACCTAAGAAAGTCTTTTATCTGATTATAAATATGTTGGCTATGCAGTAATCTTATATAAGTGGAAAACACTGATAATTTGTTGCCAATTACTTTCCAAAAATTGATGATCTCGAAGGGTCACTTTTCTGTTCAATAGATTCCAGTATTTACCTTCCTGTCTTTTATAGGTTTCTCTGTTTAGCCTTTGAAGTACTTTACAAGCTGGCTCCAACCTGCCATTCCAAAACCATTTTGAATAACCTGCATTCTCAATTTCTGTTCTGCATCAAAATTTGACTTCTTGCTATTCTTCATACAGGGCAATCCCTCTTCCATCTCCAAGCCTTTAAGTATAGCTGTATCATATCCCTGGAATATAGTCTTACTTCTCTTTGTATTTTAGAGTCCCTGTTAATTTCAAAAATTTCAACTGACAATGACTGGTACCTCCAGATTCTACTGCTCTACTCCTCAGCCAAATTATACCCTGTATTTATACTACATATATTTTCTCTAATTTATTTATGTATCTATTGTCTTCTCAATAGAATGTAAACTCTATGAGTTCTAAGAATGTTTCATTAATGCTTTTGTATCTCCAATTTCTAGCACAGTGAATAGAAGAGTGATCATTTAATATATATTTGCTAATTGAGTCATTGTTGAGCTAAGGTCTTTGTCTGAGTTCTTCCTGGCTTCCCTCAGATTAACACCAGATCAAGCCTCTGAACTGGTCTTGAAGTGACAGAGCATACAAATATTTGGATTGGAACACATTTCTAGCAGAAGATATTTTGGAAGAACTTCAGAAAAGATCTGTTTCAATTAGGCACAGGGGAGGCAGCTGAGTGCAGGCACAATGCAGGGGCCCATGGTAGTGTGGTGTCCCAGAGGGATCTATCAGGAAGCTCTTTGCAAAAATACAGCAGCATTGGCTACTCTGTCCTGGTGCAGAAGTTAATGGGCCAGAAGACCAGGTGTGGGCCACCCAAAGCAACTACAAAAGACAAATAGTGAGTACCTGGACCCCAGAAAAATGGGGGACTTGACCACATTCAATCAGAATGAGAAGGAATTCAGCAGCACTGGCACCAGGGCAATGTGAGGCCACTGTCTCCTGTAGAAGAAGCTGTGGAGAATCTCCTCTTTGCCCTAAAAGAACACCTCAACCTTTAAAAATGAGTAAAAAAGCAAAAAGAATTCTGATCATAGATAGCTTTTAGGAAGGCAGAGAAGAACAGACTTCAAACTCTGAAGACACTAAAGGCAAATGATCTCTAAATGGGCCCTAAAGGGTGGTTGGTCTCCATTTCACAAGGTTTTCTTGAAAGAATTCAAAAAGGATCTTAAAAGAGAATTAGATGGAAAATGGGGAAAGGAAATGAAAACTTTTCACAAGAGTTTGCAGAAGGAAACAGAAATTATCTGAAGAAAACTTTTTTTATTAAAAGCTTTTTATTTACAAAACATATGAGAGATTTTTCTACATTGACCATTGCAAAACTTTTTTTTTTTTGTTCCAAGCTTTTATCCTCTTTCCCCGCACCCTCCGCCCCTAGATGACAGGTAATCTCTAATACATACTAAATATGTTAAATTATATGACAAATCCAATATATGTATACATATCTATACAGCTATCTTACTGCACAAGAAACATCAGATCTAGAAAGAGAGAAACAAAAACAACCTAAGAAGGAAAACAAAATGCAAACAAATATTCACAGAAAGCATTAAAATGTTGTGTTGTGGTCCACACTCAGTTCCCTCAGGCCTTTCTCTGGATGTATATTACTATCTTCATCACTGAACAATAGGAACTGGTTTAAATCACATCATTGCTGAAGAGAACCATGTCCATCAGAATTGATCATCGTATAGTCTTGTTGCTGTGTATAATGTTCTCCTGGTTATACTGATTTCATTCAGCATCAGTTCATGCAAGTCTCTCCAGGCCTCTCTGAAATCATCCTGCTGGCCATTTCTTACAGAAAAATAATATTCCATGACATTCATATACCATAATTTATTCAGCCATTCTCCAGTTGATGGGCATCCTTTCAGTTTCCAGTTTCTTGCCACTACAAAAAGGGCTGCCACAAACATTTTTGCACATGTGGGTTCTTTTCCCTCCTTTAAGATCTCTTTGGGATATAAGCCCAGTAGAAACACTGTTGGGTCAAATGGTATGCACAATTTGATAACTTTTTGAGCATAGTTCCAGATTGCTGTCCAGAATGGTTGGATCCATTCACAGTTCCACCAACAATGTATCAGTGTCCCAGTTTTCCCACATCCCCTCCAACATTCATCATTATCTTTTCCTGTCATCTTAGCCAATCTGACAGGTGTGTAGTGGTATCTCAGAGTTGTCTTAATTTGCACTGAAGAAAACTTCTTAAAAATAGATTTAGTGAAATGGAAAAAGCACATAACTCCTTAAAAATAGATTTGACAAAATGGAAAAAGCATATGACTCCTCACAAAATATATCTGATGAAAGGGAAAAGAAAGCAACTCATTGAAAAATAGAATTTGTGAAATGGAAAAAAAAACAACCCAATGAACAAAACAATTGATTTAAAAGTTCATTTGGCCATCAAGAATCAAACAAAACCAAAAAATTTTAAAAATAGAAGAAAATGTAAAATACCTCATTGGAAAAACAGCTGATCTAGATAATAGATCCAGGAGAGACAATCTAAGAATTATTGGACTACCTGAAAACTATGATGAAAAAAAAAAAAGAGCCTGGACAACAATTTTCACAAAATCAACAAGGAATATTGTCCTGATGTTCTAGAAGCCGAGATTAAAATAGCCATTGAAAGAATTCACTGATCACCTCCTGAAAGAGACTCCAAAATGAAAACTCCAAGGAATATTATAGCTAAATTTCAGAATTATAAGATCAATTAGAAAATATTTCAAACAGCCAGAAAGAAATACTTCAAATATCAAGGAGTCACAATTAGGATTATCCAGGATCTAGCAGATTCCACCTGACAGGATTGGAAGGCCTGGAATGTGACATTCTGAGGAGCAAAGGAACTTGGATTGTAGCCAAGAACCAACTATCCAGAAAAATTAAGAATTATCTTTCAGGGGAAAAGGTGAATATTCAGTAAAAAAGGTGAATTTCAGTTATTTCTGATGAAAAGACCAAAGCTGAACAGAAAATTTGATCTTCAAATACATAATTCAAGAGAAACACAGAAAGGTAAAAAGGAAAGGAAAAAATAACTTTCTTTTAAACGTTAAAAATTTACATACTTATATGAGAATATGACATGAGTTTAACTCTGGAGAACTATATCTCTGATTTGGGTATACTTAGAGGATGTAGGTGTAATTTTATTTTATTATAATGATATACAAAAGAAACTAGAGGTGAAAGGGGGATTGTACTGGAAGAAGACATAAGCAGAGCTAAATAAAATAGGGTAAATTACATCTCAAGAAGTGGCAAAAAAAGATCAATTACAATTGAGGGAAAGAAGGAAGGGGGCTGAGCATTGTGTGAAGCTTAATCACATTGGATTTAGCTCAGAGAATAATAGACATATTTAGCTTTGCAGTGAAACTTCTCTCACCCTATAGAAAAATAGGAGAGAAAAGGGAAAAGGGAAAGGAGAAGCTAAAAGAAGGGAGAACAGAAGTAGAAGGGAAACAGAATATGAAGGAAGAAGGAGCTGTAAAAGAAGAAGGCTGTTTGAGGGAGGTGGTGGTCAGAAGCAAAACACTGGGGAAGAGGGAAAGAGGGAAAGGAAAGAGAAAAGTATGATTTGGGGAAAATAAGGTGATGGGAAATACAGAGTTAGTAATTTTAACTGTGATTGTGAAGGGGATAAATTCTCCCATAAAACAGAAGTGGATAGCGGACCATATTAAAAGCCAGAATCTTACAATGTGTTGTTTATAAGAAACATATTGAAAGTAGAGTGATACATAGAGAGTAAAGGTAAAAGGCTAGAGCAGAATTTATTATGCTTCAGATGAAGTAAAAAAAATACAGGGATAGAGATCCTGGTGTAATATCAAGCAGAAACAAAAATAGATCTAATTAAAAGAGATAAAGAAGGAAACTGCATTTTGCTAAAAGATACCATAGTTAATGAAGTAACCTCAATAATAAACATATATGGAACAAGTAGTATAGCATACAAATTCCTAGAGGAGAAGTTAAGAGAGCAGCAAGAATTAGAAAGCAAAATCATTCTAGTGGGGGGATCTCAACCTTGCTCTCTTAGAACTGGATAAGTCAAACCACAAAATAAATAAGAAAGAAGTTAGGGAAGTAAATATTATTTTAGAAAAGTTAGGCATGATAGACTGTGGAGAAAATGGAATAGAGACAGAAAAGAGTATACTTTTTTCTCCATGATACATGGAACCTACATAAAACTTAACCATATATTCAACCTCAAAATCAAATGCAGAGAGGAAGAAATAGTAAATGCATCATTTTCAGATCATAATGGAATAAAAATTACATGTAATAAAAATAAAGGGAAAAATACACCAAATATTAATTGGAAAGTAAATAATCTAATCCTAAAGAATGAATGGATAAAACAACAAATCATAGACACAATTGGCAAAATCATCCAGGACAATGACAATACTCAAACAACATACCAAAATTTATGAGATGCAGCCAAAGCAGTTCTTAGGGGAAGCTTTATATCTCTAGTTGCTTACTTGCAAGCTATAGAAAAAGAGAAGATCAGTGAATTGGGAATCCAAATTTAAAAAGCTAGGAAAAAAAACAGATTAAAAATCCCAAATTAAATTCCAAATTTGAAACTGAAAATAAAAGGGGAAATCAATAAAATTGAAAGTAACAAATCTATTGGACTAGTTAATAAAACTAAGAGTTGGTTTTATGGGGGAAAAAACTCAACAAAATAGATAAATGTAGCTAATTTGATTTGAAAAAGGAAAGAAGAAAATGAAATTGTTAGTATCAAAAATAAAAGGGGTGAACTTTCCACCAGATGAAGAGGAATTTAGAACAATAATTAGGAGCTATTTTGTCCAACTTTATGCCAATAAATCTGATAATCTAAGTGAAGATGATGAATGCTTACAAAAACATAGATTTTCTGGATTAACAGAGGAGGAAACATTACTTAAATAGTCCCATTTTAGAAAAAGAAATTGAATAAGATATTAATCAGTTCTCTAAGAAACAATCTCTAGGGCCAGATAGATTTACATGTAAATTGTTTCAAACATTTAAAGAAAAATTAATTCCAATACTATGCCAACTATTCGGAAAAATAGGGAAAGAAAGAGTCCTATAAAATTCCTTTTATGACACAGATATGTTGCTGACACCTAAATCAAGTAAAATCAAAACAGAGAAAGAAAATTAAACAACAATTTCCCTAATGAATATTGATGCAAAAATCTTAAATAAAATATTAGCAAGGAGATTACAGCAAATTATCCCTGGAATAATATACCATGACCAAGTAGGATTTAAACAAGGAATGCAGGATGGTTCAGTATTATGAAAACTTTTAGCATAATTGACTATATCAAAAACCAAGCTAATAAAAATCATGATATTATCTATATATATGCAGAAAAAGTATTTGACAAAGTCCAACCACCCATTCATATTAAAAACAGTAGAGAGTATGGGAATAAATGGAGTTTTCCTTAAAATGATCAGTAGCTTTTATTTAAAACCATCAGCAAGCATCATATGTAATGGCGACAAGCTAGAACCATTCCCAATAAGAGCAGGGATCAAATAAGGTTGCCTAATATAACCATTCCTATTCAACATTTTACCAGAAGTGTTAGCTTTAGCAATAAGAGAAAAAAAAGAAATTAAAGGAAATAAAATAGATAATGAGGAAACCAAATTATCATTCTTTGCAGATGATATGATGGCATACTTAGATAATCCTTGAGAATTAACTAAAAAACTACCAGAAATAATTCAAAACTTTATTAAAGTTTCAGGATACAAAATAAATCCACATAAATCATCAGTATTTTTATATGTTATCAACAAAGTTTAGCAGCAAGAGATACAAAAAAAAAATCCATTTAAAATATCTGCAGGCAATATAAAATATTTGGAAGTCTTTCTGCCAAGGCTAAGTCAGGAACTATATGAACATAATTGAAAAACACTTTGCACACAAATAAAGTCAGATGTAATCATTTGGAAAATATGAAGTCCTCATGGATAGGTGATCTAATATAATAAAAATGGCAATACTACCTAAATTGATTTATTTATTTAATGCCATACCAATCAAACTCCCAATAAATTATTTTATAGACCTAAAAAAAATAATAACAAAGTTCATCTGAAGGAAAAAAAGATCAAGAATTTTAAGGGAATTAATGGAAAAATGCAAATAAAGGTGACTTAGCTATCCCAGACCTAAAACTGTATTATAAAGCAGAAGTCATCAAATCAATTTGGTAGTACCTAAAAATAGTAATCAGTGGAAAAGGTTAGGTTCACAAGATACAACAGTCAATGATGATAGTAATCTCGTGTTTGATAAACCCAAAGACCCCAGCTGTTGTGATAAGAACTCATTATTTGACAAAAATCACTGAGGAGAATTGGAAATTAGTATGGCAAAAACTAGACATTGACCACACCTAACACCCTATACCAAGATAAGGTCAAAATGGCTTCATAATTTACTTTTTGGTGAGGCAATTGGGGTTAAGTGACTTGCCCAGGGTCACACAGCTAGGGAATGTTAAGTGTCTGAGATCAGATTTGAAATCAGGTCCTCCTGACTTCAGGGCTGGTGCTCTATCCACTGCGCCACCTAGCTGCCCCATGGCTTCATAATTTAGACATAAAAAGTGATACTATAAGCAAATTAGAACAATGGATAGTCTACCTCTCAGGTCTGTGGAGAAGAAAGGAATTTGTGACCAAAGATGAACTAGAGTACATTATGGAATGCAAAATGTATGATTTTAATTATATTAAGTTAAATTTTTTTTGTATAAACAAAACCCAATGCAGATAAGATTAGAAGGGAATCAGTAAACTGGGAAAAAAAATACATCCAAGGGTTCTGATAAAGGCCTCATTTCTAAAATATATAGAAAATTGACTCAAATTTCTAAGAATTCAAGCCATTCTCCAATTGATAAATGGTCAAACAATATGAAAAGACGATTTTCAGATGAAGAATTTAAAACCATTTATGGTCATATTAAAAAATGCTCTAAATCACTATTGATCAGATAAATACAAATTAACACATCATCTTTAAGGTACCACTACATACGTCTCATATTGGCTATGACAGGAAAAAAATAATGATGAATGTTGAGAAGATGTGGGAAAATTGGGACCCTTATGCTTTGTGGGTGGAGTTGTGAACTGATTCAACCACTCTGGAGAGAAATTTGGAACTATGCCCAAAAGACTATCAAACTATGCATACCCTTTGATCCAGCAGTGTCTCTACTGGGCCTGTATCAAAGAGATCATAAAGGAGGGAAAGGAATCCACATGTGAAAAAATGTCTGTGGCAACTCTTTCTGTAGTGGCAAGAAACTGGAAATTGAGCAGCTGCCCATCAGTTAGAGAATGACTAAATAAGTTATGGTATATGAATGTTATGGAATATTATTGTTAAATAAGAAATAATCAGCACAATGATTTCAGAGAGGCCTAGAAAGATTTACATGAACTGATACTAAATGAAGTGAATAGAACCAGGATATCATTGTACATAGCAACAGCAAGATTATAAGATGATCAATTCTGATGGACATGGCTTTCTTCGACTGTGAGGTGATCTTGTTCCAATGATCTTGTGATGAAGAGAATCATTTGCACCCAGAGAGAGAACTGTGGAGACTGAGTGTGGATTGCAACATAGTATTTTCACTTTTCATTGTTTTCTTGCTTTTTGCTTTCTTTCTCATTTTTTGATCTGATTTTTCTTGTGCGCATAATACTTGTGGAAATATGTATAGAAGAATTCATTGCACATGTTTAGCATATATTGGATTACTTGCCATCTAGGGGAAATTGTAGGAGGGAAGGGGGGGGGAAATTTTGGAACCCAAGTTTTTCCAAGGGCGAATGTTGAAAAGTAACTATGAGTATGTTTTGAAAATAAAAGGCTTTAATAAGAAAAAGAAAAGTCAAAAAATAATGTTGAAGAAACATACATAGTAAAAATTAAAGAAGAAAAACCCTCCTTTTGACTTTAGGTCTTCCATCTCCCATTGCACCTGTCCTTTTAGGGCACAAGTGTGGCACCCTCCTTTTAATGATGAATATTCTCACATATGGTTATACTCTTCATAATCCATTTATCCCAAACTCCCACAGATCATTATCCATATTCTATCCCTTCTTTCATATACATGATTCCTCATTCCGTCCCCCTCAATCCTTCCACCCCAAAGTTTCATCCTAACTCTGTCTCAACTGGGACCTCAGGAATTCTTTTTTTCCATATGCAATAAACTTCTCTTCATTTAAGTTTATCTCTCTCTCACTTCTCCCATCTAATGGTTCTACTGAAACTTGTCATCCCCCTGATGATGGAACTCATTGGCTACCCTTTCCAGGTCTGGCTTCTCCTTTACTTTCTCCTGAGTTCACTGGTTGAGGCAAGAAAATTGGTTTCCTTGTTAACCATTGCCATTTCCAGGTTCTTTCTCTTTCTCTTCCAATCATTAACTTCTCTACCTTTGAGGTTAATGCTATTCATATCTAACTCCCAATCAAAATCTAAACAGCTGCTGTCTATAGACCTGAGGATTACTCTCTTTCTTTCCTCAATGAGTTTGATAACAGATGGTTTACACTTTTTCCTTTCCAGGTCTGGCTTCTCCTTCAATCATTCTCCTGAATTCACTGGTGGAGGGAAGAGAATTGGTTTCCTTGTTCACCATTGGCATTTCCAGGTTCTTTCTCTTTCTCTGCCAATCATTAACTTCTCTTCCTTTGAGGTTAATGGTATTCATATCTAACCCCCAATCAAAATCTAAACAGCTGCTCTCTATAGACCTGAGGATTACTCTCCTTTCCTCAGTGAGTTTCATAACAGATGGCTTACCATTTTTCTCTTCTCTCCAACTCCTGCCTTCATATTGGGAAGCTTCAACATACACATTCAATTTCCTTCAAATACTCAAATAACTCAGTTCTTCAAACTGTGCTTCTCTCATAAGACACTCTTCCATCTTACCTTAGAGGCATACAAAGATGTATTGATTGTATCATCAACTCTAAATATATCACTTCTATGTTCAAGAATTATGAAATTCACCTGTCTCCCTCACTCTCTCAGATGAGAACTTTACCTCATCTTTTACAGAAAAAAAATTAAGGCTTTATGCCATGAAATATGCCATTTCCCCTTCCTCGTTCTAACTCATCTCCTACCCTTCAGATACCTGTTTTCTGTTTCTTCACCCTGTCTCACATGATGAAGTGGTCTTACTCCTTACCAAAATTAGCTCCCTATTTGTTTAAGTGATCTTATTTTATCCTGATTGCTCAAACAAATTGTTCACTTTATAATCTCCATTCTTTCATGTTTTTAATATCTCCTCTATGGGTTCATTTCCTACCCACCGCAAATATACTATGTCTCCCCCTATACTGAAAAAACTCTCACTTGACCTTTCCAGTAATGTTGTAATCCCATATCTCTTTTGTCCTTGTAATTAAACTGCTTGAAAAGACTATCAACAATATATGTCTATACTTCTCTCCTTTCACTCTCTTAACTATGTGGCACTGAAACTCCTTTCTCAAAAATTATTAATGATCTCTTAGTTGCCAAAAAATAATATTTTCTGAATCCTCATTCTTTGTAACCTTTCTAAAGCCTTTGACACAGTCAATCTTGCTTTTCTTCTTGATATTGTCTTTCCTATAGGTTTTTGAGGCATCAAACTCTTGGTTTTCTTTATTCCTATGTGATCACTCTTCTGCCTCCTTTGCTGAATTTTTTTTTTTCAGATCATGTCTTCTAAATGTAGATGTCACTCAGACTTCTGTCTTGGTTCTTCTTTTTTATTATACTTCAATTAGTGATTTCATGAACTTTCATGGATTTAATTGCCATTTCTATGCTGATAATTCTCAAATCTATCTTTCCTACTCTAAAGTCATTGCTGTCCTCTAGTCTCACATTTCCAAATGACTTCTTAATTAGAATTCATTTTTTCCCCAAATGCATCCCCCTCCTTCATTCTAGGACTATTCTCATAATCTTTTACGCTCACAATCTAGGAGTAATACTGGAATCCTGGAATATTCTAATATACTGCTGGTGACAGCATCCAGTTTCTCCTTACTCCAATCCATCTTCCATTTAGCCACTAAATTGATTACCCTAAATTCTAGGTCTGATCATCTCTCTCTCTCTCTCTCTCTCTCTCTCTCTCTCTCTCTCTCTCTCT
>JAJPUD010004805.1:130320-144820 GCA_023553655.1 Myrmecobius fasciatus | reverse complement strand
CTCTCTCTCTCTCTCTCTCTCTCTCTCTCTCTCTCTCTCTCTCTCTCACACACACACACACACACACACACACACACACACACACACCTACTCAGTAAACTACAGTTGTTTCCTATTACTTCCAGAAGAATATAGAAACTGTTCTGTTTAGCAGTCAAAGCTTTTCATAACCTACCCCTCTCCCACCTTCCCAATCTTTTCACACTTTATACCGGACACATACTCTTCAATCCAGTGCCACTGGCTTTCTAGCTATTTAATAAAGAAACCACTCAACTCCAGGCATTCTCTCTGGCAACTAGCCAACTTGGAATGCTTTCTTTTCTCCAATCCAACTTCCTTAAAGTCCCATCTAAAATACCATTTTCTGTAGGAAATTTTTCCCAAACTCTTTTAATTACTTAATACCTTCCTTTAAGGATTTATTTGCTATTTGCTGCATATATATCTTGCTTTGTATAGGCATTTTTCATATTGCTTCACTCTTGAGGAAGAGATTGTTTATTGTATTTTAAAATTTTTTTTGGTATCTTCATTGACTAGCACAATACCTGGTACATAGTAGGCTCTTCATAAATATTTTGATTGATTGAATCAAGTCCCCAAAATTGCTGTCTCCTGGAAGACATCTGTTATCCTTCACTGGCCTCTCTATCCTTATAGGAAAGACCAAATTATTAAAGGTATATGTTTCTCAAATCTCAGATATGGCAACAATAAATTTTAAAAGCCAAAAGATATAAACAGGGAAATATATAGGACTCAAATCTACTATGCATAATGGGTAAAAATGAAACAGTATATTAAATACATATATCTATGTATATGTTTATATGTGTGCATGCGCATGCACACATTTATGTGGGGGATGTGCCAAATAACATAACTTTTTTTTTGCATGGGTTCAATTAAGTTTTCTTGTTTTCAATTTATTTAAATTTTCCCCAAATTCCATGTAAAACATTTTTGCATTTGTTTTTAAAACTTTTGCATTCTAGATTTTCTCCTTTATCTTCACCCCCAGTTCCCATTAAGAAATCCCATGCAAGGGTATGCATTTCCATAAAACATTTCCATAAAAGTCATAGATCTTCCACTCAAATAAAAAAAAAAACCTCAAGAAAGAGAGAGAGAGAGAGAGAGAGAGAGAGATGCTGCAATCTGTATTCAGACACATTCAGCATTTTCTCTGAGTATGGATAGGATTTTTCATCCTAAATCATTCAGAGTAGTCATAGATCATTGTACTGCTGAGAATAGCAAAGTCATTTATATCTGGTTGTCCCATAATGTTACTATTACTTTAAATACAACACATTTCACTTTTTTTGAGTTCATGGAGGACTTTCCAGGTTTTTTATGAGAGAATCCTAGTTCATCATTTCCCATAGAACAGTAATATTCCATGTCACTACAATTTATTCAGCCATTCCCAAATGATGGGCATTCCCTCAACTTCCATTTTTTTGCCCCGAGAAGAGAGCTGAATAGCACTACTTTTAAGCTCTTCAAACTGCAAGAGAGAGAGGAAGAAAGACAGAAACAGAATAAAACCTTCATAGTCAAACAATGATAGTAGGGGAATTGAATATTCCCATCACAAACCTAGAAAATTTTAATAGAAAGATAACTATAACTAAATTGATTTTTTAATTTAGCTGACTTTGTTGACACTTAAATGAGATCATGAAAAGCATACAAATCACTTTATACTCTGTGTTACTTTTGCAACAACAACCAAAGCCACAACAAATATATTTCTGCATTTCAAGATTATAAAGGAATCAAATGATTCAATAGCTATGAAAAGACAAATATAATAAATACATTTTTACACGATAAAATAAACAAAGGAACTAACTATATGTATATGATTAAATAATGATACATTGGATTATATGTGGATCAAGAAATAAATTATAGAGATAATAATTATGTAAGAGATGATGAAAGTAGTGATCTAATATACAATTATATGGTGATCTAATATACAAAGTAGTGATCTAATATACAATTATATGGGATGTAACTAAATTAGTTTTCTATGAGAATCATATTATCAAAACAGTAAAAAAAGAGGATCAATTAACATGGTACACAATTAGAAATTTAAAAAAAATTAGAAATCTTAAAACAATTTTAGAAGTAAAATAAAAATATGCAAAATTTAAAAAGAAACACAACTTAAGCTGGTCAAAAAAAAAAGAGAACAGATTCCCATTTAAAAAAAAGTAACTAGGACACATTCACAAGCAACAAATAAACTAAGAAAATAAGAAATATCTATATTAAAATGATTAAAAAATCAGAAATGAATAGCTAAATGAAGAAAAAGACTAGATGGATTTACAAGTCATTTCTATATCACCTGTCCACATAAAAATAATAGCTATGCTACAAAAACAAAAAGTTCAAAAAATTAGAAAGAAAATATACTAAGAAGTTTCTTTATGACAGCAATATGACTTATTAAGCCCAATCTAGGACAATATAAAGCAGTGACAAAGAACTTTGGATCAATTTCACTGATGAATTGATTTAAACTGAATTTTTGGTTAACAATGTCCTTAAAAAGACAAATAATCAGAACATAATCTGGATAGCCATAATCAAAGAATAATAATTTTGAAAGAGAAATTTTGAGACCATTTTTATTTTTTCTTTCTTTTTTTGTAAATATATTTTTCAATTACATATAAACATAGTTATCAATTTTTATTTTTATAAGATTTTGAGTTTCAAAATTTTTTCTCTCTCTTCCTCCCCCATCCAAGACTAGCAATATGATATAGGTTATACATATAAAATCATGTTAAACATTTGTACATTAGTCATATTGTGAGAGAAGAAACAGAAGAAAGGGGAAAACCATTAGTTAGAAAACAGACAAACAAACAAACTTAAAATAGTATGCTTCAACCTACATTCAGACTGCATAGCACTCTCTCTGGTCATGGATGGCATTTTTCATCATCAGTTTTTTGGAATGTCTTGGATCATTGTATTTCTGAAAAGAGCTGAGTCTATCATAGTTGATTATTGCGCAAAGTTGCTGTTACAATGTATAATATTTTCCTAATCTGCTCACTTCACTCAGCAACAATTCATGTAAATTTTTTCAGATTATTCTGAATTTTTCCTGCTCATCTTTTCTTATAACACAAAGGATTCCATTATATTGCTATACCACAACTTTTTTCAGCCATTTCTTAATTGATGGACATTTCCTTGATTTCCAATTGTTTGTCACCATAAAAAGCTGCTATACATTTAATAAAAAAAATATAAGAGAGCATGGGAATAAAGGAAGTTTTCCTTAAAATGATATGTAGTATCTATCTAAAACCGTCACCAAGCATTATATGTAATGGAGATAAGCAAGAAGAATTCCCAATAAGATCAGGGTGAAATAGGGTTGCCCATAATCACCATTATTATTCAATATTGTACTAGAAATGTTAGCTTTAACAATAAGAGAAGAAAAATTAAGGAATTAGAGTAGGAAATGAGTAAACAAAACTATCACTCTTTGCAGATAATATATTGGTATTTAAAAAGAGCTGCTGTAAATATTTTTTTACATGTAGGTCCATTTCCTTTTTTTATAATATCTTTGGGATACACATAGTGGTATTACTGAATCAAAGATATGCACAGTTTAATTTTCAGACATAAGGCATCTACAAATTTCTGATTGTGCTTCATAGGCTGGAAGTGATAAAAAAATTCTTTTTTTAATTTTATTATTATTAAAACTTTTTATTTGCAAAACATATGTATGGGTAATTCTTCAACATTAACCCTTACAAAGCTTTCTGTTGCAAAATTTCCCCCCCCTACTCCCCACCCCTCCCCTAGATGGTAGAATATCCACTACATGTTAATTATGTTAAAATATTTGACAAATTGAATATATGTATACATATTTCCACACATCATCTTTGTGCAAGAAAAATCATATCTACAAGAAAGAAAAATCAGAGAAAGGAAACACAATGCAAGAAAACCTCAATAGAGAGCATGAAAATGTTATGTTGTGGTCCACATTTCGCATCCCTCTCTCTGGGTGTATATGGCTTTCTTCACTGAACAATTGGAAGTGGTTTGAAACATTTCATTGTTCAAGAGAGCCATGTCCATCAGAATAGATCATCATATAGTATTGCTGTTGCTGTGTATAATGATCTCCTGCTCATTTCACTCAGCATCAGTTCATGAAAGTCTCTCCAGACCTCTCTGAAATCATCCTGCTGGTCATTTCTCACAGAACAATAGTATTCCATAACATTCATATACCATAATTTATTCAGCCACTCTCCAATTGATGGGCATCCATTCAGTTTCAAGTTTCTAGCCACTACAAAAAGGGCTGCCACAAACATTCTTGCACATGTGGACCCTTTCCTTCTTTTATGATTTCTTTGGGATATAAGCCCAATGGAAACACTGCTGGGTCAAAGGGTATGCACAGTTTGATAACTTTTTGAGCATAGTTCCAAATTGCTCTCCAGAATGGCTGAATCCGTTCACAGTTCCACCAACAATGAATGATAAAAAAATTCTTAAAGGCCATATTAAAATTCACACAAATTCAGCCACACTAGAAAGATTTTAAACATTTTCCCAATAACTATGTTTGCTTTCTAAGGACCAGTCTAGCTAAATGCTGAAAAGCTTCCCTATTAATCTTTATTAATTCTCAAAATTGGAATAGTCCTCAGTTTATCTTGACCATTCCCCAACATATTAATACATTTTCTCCAAATATATGCCATATCTTTATTCTGCATCACTGAATGCTGAAATCAAAATCTAACACACCAAGCAAATATAGTCCAGCAAGGACTGTTGAAGCACATATTACAGCACACCTGATTGTGGATAATGGGGGGAAAAGAAAGTAGTGAAAGTCCCAGTGAGTGCTTCCAAATGAGGGATATGTTTAGGAGTACACTGGTAAATGTATAACAACTGGCTCTTTTGGTGAATTTTAAAAGTGCACTGCATACTTTTAAATTTAATTTACATTACTGATATTTTGTCTCTATCACTTCTTTACCTTCCTTAAGTCCAAATAGCCAATCAAATCATAAGCCAAGTCTTAATTTGTAATGGTTACTAATTTGCAGCATTTGCTGTAGGCCAGTAAAATTGGCTACAGCACACTTTCTATGCTCTTCTTACTCCTTACTTTTACTAGTAATCAGCCTTCCTTTTAAATACCAATAAAAATACCAGCATCTAAGCGAAGGCTATGAGAAAATGTGTGTGTGTGGGGGAGCTCCGAGTATGTCTACCTGCTAGGAACACTTTTTTGTAACTATTATAAACAAATAACCTTTTAAAAAAAACTGTTGAACTCATAATATATTAATTATGATTGTTCAAAGAAAACTAGTGTTACTCCTCTTACCATGTAAGGGAGGATTACAATAAACCAAGTTTAATAGAAATGTTTCTTCTATATATAAAAAAGAGTCTTTCTTTACATGAATTGATGCTAAGTGAAATGAGCAGAACTAGAAGATCATTTTACACAGTAACAAAAATATTATATGAATATCAATTTTGATGGATGTGGCTCTTTTCAACAATGAGATGACTGAAGCCAGTTCCAATGATTTTGTAATGAAGAGAGCCATCTACACCCAAAGAGATGACTGTGGGAACTGAGTATGAATCACAACATAACATTTTCATTCTTTTTGTTATTTGTTTGTATTTTCTTTTCTTTCTCATTTTTTTTCCTTTTTGATCTGATTTTTCTTGTGCAGCATAATTGTATAAATATATATGTACATATATTGAATTTATATTTTAACATGTTTAACATAAATTGGATTACTTACCATCTAGGGAAGAGGGTGGGGAAGGGAGGCAAAATTTGGAACCTACAGTTTTGCAAGGATCAATGTTGAAAAAGTATCCATGCATATGTTTTAATAATAAAAAGGAACTTTAAAAAAAATTTTAAAAAACTAAAAAGTCTTTCAAAATAGGAATTACATTTCTAGTTTCCATCTATACTAAGTAATAAATGCTGGGTCTTGGTTTCATAATTAGTTTCATATTTATAGATTAAAAACTTCTTAAATTAGTAACACTTTGAAACCATATCATATCACTGAATAAGGAAGATGGACCATCCAAGACAGCAACTACTTTTGTTTAGGCCAGAAACCATGAGGATCTCCACCTCCCACCTTCCCTCTCAGACTGACTTTTCTTTTGACTAAGTAAAAGAGTCCATTCTCTGTCTCACTTTTACCTCCCTTTAATCACTGATTGGGCATTACCTCAATCAAACTTATTAAAAACCTTAGTTTAAAAATGTCATGGTCTACTACTACTACTAGTATATCCAGGGACATCTTCAGTTGTCCTGATCTATATCTTGCCATTGGATTCCGATGGCAACCAAGAAAGTGAGGCTGGTGACTTTGCACAGCCCTTCCTCATTTAAATCCAATTCATTTGCATATCATGGCATCATCTCCCTGATGTAATGATCCTCTTCAAGAATTAAAGACAAAGAACAACAAGCAATAACACTACAAAAATGATCATCTGGTAATCTATACTTTGGCCATGATGAGCTACAAACTTCGGAAAACTGCCAAATGATGCTCAGTGAGTGCACAAATAATGGCAGAATGGTGAGAAAGGAGGAACACCAAAAATCCATTTTTAGAACATTTATAGACATTAATTTAGCTATTGGTAATCTAAAGGTGAGATACTGATTTAATGACTGGTTAAACATTATATTGGAAGCATGGAATCATATAAATCTTTTATTTTTTCTGTAAATGAGGCCACAAGACACGAGCAGAATGTATCTAAATAGAATATCACTTCGCTTTGTTTCTCCTTGGAGGAAAAAAAAAGAGTTGGCAACATTGTTTATATCATGAATACAAGAGCAAAAAGAAACATCTTTCATGGGACACAGTCATTTACACCTCAGGACTTACAAAATAAAGTATTTCCAAAAAAGACTACACAGAGAAAAATTACACCTTACACAACAAAATCAATTAAAGCAGATGAAGAGGTAGAAAACTTCTCAAAAATATGTTCATAAAAATAAAAGACATCTACCTTTATCCACAAGACTTCCTTGCATAAAGAAAATGGGTAGATAGAGGAAGAAAATGGAAAACAGGCTTAAGTATGAGGGAGAGAGGCCAAAGAACTGAAATGCAGATTCCATTGAAATTCTCAACAAAGTATCATCAGTATATGGTGGAGGTAAGATGGCAGAAAGAAGCCAGGAAGTTGCCTGAGCTCTCACCAGTTTCCCTGGGTAGAATCAAACCTCTAAATGGACTTTGAAATGACAGAACACACACAAATTCTGAGTGAAACAATTTTCCAATTTAAGATCTCTTTTAAGGAATTCAGGAAAGGTCTGTCTCATGTGGGAAAAGGGGGAGTATGGTGTGGCATACAAGTGTGATGCATTTAATATTTCTGCCTTTCTGCAGTCAGTTTCAGGAAGAAATAACAAAACTATATTAGTGGGGAACATCCAGCTCCTCTTTCTGAATTAGATAAATCTAATCACAAAATAAATAATAAAGAAGTTAAAAAGGTGAATAGAATCTCAAAAAAATTTAGATATAATAGACCTTTGAAGAAAACTGAATGAAAATAAAAAGGAATATACTTTTTACTCAGTGGTAAATGGCATCTACAGAAAGATTGACAATGTATTAACACATAAAAACAAACATCACAATCAAATGCAAAAAGACAAATTGTGGTGCATTAAACAATATGTGTAATAAAGGGCCATAAAATCAACCAAAATTAATTGGAAACTAAATAATACAATCCTAAAGAATGGGTGGGTCAAACAGATCATAGAAACAATCAATAATTTCATCCAATGACAATAATAATACAACATACCAAAACTTATGGGATGCAGACAAAGCAGTTTTAAGGGGAATTTTTATATCTCTAGATACTGACATAAATAAAATAGAGAAAGAGGAGATCAACAAATTGGGCACATAACTAAAATCTAAAACAAGAACAAATTAAAAACCTCCAATTAATTATCAAATTAGAAATTCTGAAAATCAAAAGAGAGATTAATACAATTGAAACTAAGAAAACTATTAAACTAATCAATAAAAGTGAGAGTTGGTTTTATGAAAAAAAAATAACAGATAAACCTTTGGTAAAATTGACTAGAAAAGGGAAAGGAGAAAAAAAAAACAAATTGCCTATAGCAAAAATTTTCAAAAGGTGAACTAATCACCAATGAAGAGGAATAATTGGGAGCTATTTTGCTCAACTGCATGCCAATACATATGACAATTTAATGGAAATGGATGAATATGTGCATAAATATAAATTGTCCAGTTTGACAGAAGAGAAAATAAAATATTTAAATAGTCCCATTTTAGACAAAGATATTGAACAAGCCATCAAAAACTCCCAAATGAAAAATGTCAATGTCAGTTGGATTTACAAGTCAATTCTACCAAACATTTAAATAACTAATTCCAATAACATAAACTATTTGGAAAAATATGGGAAGAAGGAATCCTTCCAATTCTTTTTGTAACATAGACATGGTGCTAATACCTAAATCAGGAAGGACCAAAACAGAAAAAAAAATTATATACCAATTTCTCCAATGAATATTGATGCAAAAATTCAAATAAAATATAAGTAAAGAAATTATAATAATTTATCATCAGAACAACATCCTATGACCCAGTGGGATTTATAATAGAAATGTGGGACTGGTTCAACATCAGGAAAACTATCAGCATAATTGACCATATCAGTAGCCCAAGAGAAATCATATACTTATTTCAATAGATGCAATAAAAGCATTTCAGAAAATAGAAAACCTATTCCTGTTAAAAAAAAAAAACAACACTGGAGAACATAATAATTAATAGAGTTTTCCTTAAAATGGAAAATAGTATCTATGTAAAACGATCAGTAAGATTTATAAATAATGGGGATGAGATAGAAGCTTTCTCAATATGATGTGTATTATCACCACTATTATTCAATATTGTACTAGACATATTAGGTTTAGCAATAAGAAGAAAAAACTGAAGGAATTACAGTAGGTGATAAGGAAACAAAACTGTCACTCTTTGCATATGGTATGATGGTACACTTAGAGAATCTTAGAGAATCAACTAGAAACAACTAGAAAAAATTAGCAAAGTTGCAAGATATAAAATAAATGCACATAAATCTTCAGCATTTCTATATGTTACTAATGAAACCCAGCAGCAAAGATAGAGGAATCCCATTAAAATGACTGTAGATAATACAAAATATTTTGCAGTCTAAGTGCCAAGGCAGTCAAGAACTATATGAATACAATTACAAAACACTTTTCCCACAAATAAAATCAAATCTAAACAATTGGAAATTATCAAGTGTTCATGGGTAGGCCAAGTTAATATAATATTAATATAATAGAAATGAAAATTCCACATGAATTAATATACTTATTCAGTGCCTTACCAATCAAACTTCCAAGAAATTACTTCATAAATAATTATTATGATAATAAAATTAATCTGGAAGAAAAAAGGTAAAAAATTTCAAGGGAATTAATTGAAAAAAAGGCAAAAGAAGGTGATATAGCTGTAAATCTAAAACTATGTTATAAAACAGAGATCATCAAAACCATTTGGTATTGTCTAAGAAATGGGTAGTGAATCAATGAAATAGGTTAGATTCACAAGACACAATAGCCAATAGTTATAATAATCTAGTGTTTGATAAACACAAAGACTCCAGCTTCTAGGATAAGAACTTATCGTTTGATAAAAATTGCTTGGAAAACTATAAACTTTCATGACAGAAATTAAGCATTGACTAACATTTAACATCCTATACCAAGATAAGGTCAAAATTGATTCATGATTTAGACATAAAGGGTGATACTATAAATAAATTAGGAGAACAAGGGATAGTCTACTTCTCAGATCTATGGAGAAGGGAGGAATTTATGGACAGAGAAAACTAGAGAACATTATAAAATGTAAAAATGAATACTTTTAATTGTATTAAATTAAAAAGATTTTTGCATTGACAAAACAAGATTAGAAGGGAAGTAGAAAGCTGGGGAATATTTTTACAACCCATGTTTTTGATGAAGGCATCATTTCTAAAATATATAGAGAATTGACTCAAACTTATAAAACTACAAGCCATTCCCCAAATTATAAATGCTCAAAGGATATAACAGATAATTTTCAGAAGAAATTAAAGCCCTTTCTAATCATATGAAAAAATACTATTTTTAATACTCATTATTGAATAAATGCAAATTAATTCAACTTTCACACTTCTTACAAACTTTCAGATTGGTTAAGATGTCAGGAAAAGATAGATGTTGCAGGAGATGTGGGAAAACTTGAACATTAATGGATTGTTGGTGGAATTATGAAATGATCCAACCATTCTGGAGAACAATTTGAAACTATGCCTTTTTAAAGGGTTATAAAACTGTGCATACCCTTAGACCCAGCAGTTCTCTACTGGGACTGTATCCCAAGTGAATCTTAAAGGAGGAAAAAGTATGCACAAAATCTTTGTTGTAGCTCTTTTTGTGGTAGCAAAGAATTGGAAAATGAGTAGATGCCCATTAATTGGGGAATGGCTGAACAAGTTGTGGTATATGAAGGTAATGGAATATTATTGTTCTAGAAAAATAATGAACAAACTGATTTTTAAAAGGTCTAGGAAGACTTACATGAAATGATGCTAAGTGAAGTGAGCATAATGAAGAGAACATTGTCCCCAGTAACAAGATTATGTGATGATCATCTGTGATAGGCTTCTCTTTTCAACAATGAAGTAATTCAAGGCAATTCTGACAGACTTGTGATTGAGTCATCCACATCCAGAGAGAGAATGATGGAGACCCAATGTGGATCAAAGTATAGTATTTTCAGCTTTTTTGGTTGTTACTGTTAGTTTGCTTGTGTTTCTTTTTTTCCTAGTGTTTTTTCCCCTTTTGATCTGACTTTTTTAAGTAGCATTATTGCACATGTTTAATCTATATCAGATTGCTTGCTGTATTGGGGAAGGAGAGAAGGAGGAGAGGAAAAATTGGGGATACAAGGTTTTGCAAAGGTGTATGTTGAAAATAGAAAAATGAAATATGACTAAAATAAAAAAAATTCATTCCAATACTATGTAAACTATTTGTAAAATTAGGCAAAAGAAGGCATCCCATCAAATTCTTTTTATGACATAAATAAGGTCCTGATACCTAAACCAGGAAGAGCCAAAATAGAGGAAATAAAATATAGACCAATCTCCCTAATCAATATTGATGCAAAAATTTAAATAAGATATTAGCAAAGACATAACAACAACTTATCAGCAGGATAATATTTCATGACCAAGTGAGATTTGTACCAGTAATGTAGGGCTGGTTCAATACCAGGAAAATTTCAGGCATAAGTGGTCATATCAATAAAAAAAAACTAATACAAATATGATAATCTCAATAGATGCAGAAAAAACTTGACAATATAGTACCTATTCCTAATGAAAAACACCAGAAAGCATGGAGTTTTACTTAAGATAAGTAGCATCTATCTAAACCATCAGGAAGCAGTAAACATAATGGGATTAAGGTAGAAGCATTCTCGATAAGATCAGGGGGAAACAAAGATATCCATCATCACAACTATTATTCAATATTGTACTGGAAATGCTGGCTCTAGCAATAAGAAAAGAAAAAAGAAATAGAAGGCATTAGAGCAGGCAATGAGGAAATAAAACTATGACTCTGCGATGATGTGATGGTATACTTAGGGAATCTTAGAAAATCAACCAAAGAACAACTTAAAAACAATTAACAAGTTTAGCAAAGTTACAGAATATCCAAAAAAAAATCCACATAAATCATCAGAAATCATATATATATATATATATATATAAAACCAACAAAGTCCAGCAGCAAGAGAGAAAGAGAAATTCCATTTAAAATAAGTGTAAACAAAATAAAATATTTGGGTTTTATGGCAGAAAATATACGAACACAGTTACAAAACACTTTTCACACAAATAAAGCCACCTCTAAATAATTGGAAAAATATTAATTGCTCATGTGTAAGCCAAGTTAATATAATAAAAATGACAATTATACCTGAATAACTCTACTTATTCAGTATCATACCAATCAAACATCAAAAAATATTTTATAGAGCTAGAAAAATAATCAGGAAAAAAGAAATGATCAAGAATATCAAGGGAATAAATGAAAGAAAATGCAAAGAATGGTGGCATAGCAGTACCTAAAATATTATTAAAAAGCAGCAGTTCTCAAAACCATTTGATACTGTCTAAGAAATAGAGTGGTTGATCAGTACAATACTACTGTTTGATAAATCTAAAGTCTCCAGCTTTGGGATAAGAATTCACTATTTAACAAAAATTCTTGGGAAAACTGGAAAACAGTATGGCATAAACCAGCATTTCATACCCCTTGCCATAAAAAAGGTCAAAATGATTACATGATTTTTCTGTAAAGGATTATAATATAAGGAAATTAGAAAAGCTAGGGAAGTTTTGTCCATCAGATCTTTGTTGAAGGGAAGAATTTCTGTTCAAAAAAGAACTAGAGAACAAATGAAATACAAAATAGATAATTGATTTCTTTAAATTTAAAAAGCTTTTTTTCAGAAACAAATTCAATAAAGCCAAGATTACAAGGAAAGCAGAAAGCTGGAAAATGATTTTTACAACCAGTGTTTCTGACAAAGTCTTCATTTCTAAAACATATAGAGAAGTGAGTCAAATTTATAAGAATGCAAGTCGTTCCTCATTTGATAAATGGTCAAAGGGTATGAACAGACAATTTTCAGATAAAGAAATGAAGTCATCCACAATCATATAAAAAATGCTCAGTGTATCATCAGTACTTCAGAAAAAAAATGAGGAAATATTTGTGGTGATAACCACCAAATAAATAACTAAAAAACACAATAGATTCTATTTTAAAATATTAAAAATAGCTTATTAATGTTATGGTTACTGATTCCCAAATTAGCTATCTTTGTAGTTAGGTAAATTATTTATTAAAACAAAAATCATAATAATAATACTACAATAAAATAATAATATATAAGAAAGTAATTAAAAGTAAAAATGGGAAAAAGTTATATAATGAAAAAAAGTCTAATTTAATCTATCTAAAAAAGTTAGTGGATTTTTTAAGTTGGAAATTGATAGTAGAAAATTTTTAGATTCAAATCACCACAATTCCATATAGAAGTTTGAGAGATGTAACTCAAATGACATACAGCAAAGACCAAGGACACCATATCATTCAGGAAACACTTCATTTTCTTGCCAAGGAAGGAAAGCAGTCTTTATTAAGGACCTATCATGTGCCAGACATTGTGCAAAATAAAGGAATTATCTCACTTGATTCTCCCAAGAACTCTGGGAGGTATATGTTATTGCTGTTATTACTTTTGCTTTCATTTGCAGTTGAAGAAATTGAGAAAGATAGAAGTTAAACATTTGTCAAGGATCATATCTTAATGAGTGACAGAAGCCATATATGAATGAAGTTAATCATGACTTTAGACTCAGTGCTCTCATTGCATTTTCTAGCCACTGCTGTCAAATAGAGAGTTATTATAATCAGTGGGAAGATTAGCTGAAGACAGAGATTCTTAATTTTTTTTTTTGTTATAAAGAACTAGTGACCACATACCAAGATAATATCTAAATGGGTTCATGATCTGGATATAAAGAGTGATACTATAAGTAAATTAGAGGAATGTAATATAGTTTACCTCTCAGACCTATGGAGATGGAATAAATTTATGTCCAAAGAAGAACTGGAACTCTTAATTGAAAACCAGATAGATAACTTTGACTATATTAAGTTAAAAAGTTTTTGTACAAACAAAATCAATGCAGACAAGATTAGAAGGGAAGTAATAAATTGGGAAATCATCTTTACATTTAAGGGTTCTGATAAAGGTCTCATCTCTAAAATATATAGAGAATTGTCTCATATTTATAAAAATTCAAGCCATTCTCCAATGGATAAATGATCAAAGGATATGAACAGACAATTTTCAGAGGATGAAATTAAAACTATTTATAGGCATATGAAAAGGTGTGCCAAATCACTGTTGATCAGAGAAATGCAAATCAAGACCACCCTAAGGTACCACTTCACACCTGTCAGATTGGCTAAAATGACAGGAAAAGTTAATGATGAATGTTGGAGGGGTTGTGCGAGGGCTGCGACACTGATGCATTGTTGGTGAGCTGTGAACGGATACAGCCATTCTGGAGAACAATTTGGAGCTATGCTCAAAAAGTTATCAAACTGTGCATACCCTTTGACCCAGCAGCATTTCTATTGGGCTTATATCCCAAAGAAATCATAAAGGAAGGAAAAGGCCCCACATTTGCAAGAATGTTTGTGGCAGCCCTTTTTGTAGTGGCTAGAAACTGGAAATTGAATAGATGCCCTTCT
>JAJPUD010004805.1:66496-130310 GCA_023553655.1 Myrmecobius fasciatus | reverse complement strand
ATTATTGTTCTGTAAGAAATGACCAGCAAGATGATTTCAGAGAGGCCTGGAGAGACTTACATGAACTGATGCTGAGTGAAATGAGCAGAACCAGGAGATCATTATACACGGCAACAACAGTACTATATGACGATTAATTCTGATGGACATGGCTCTCTTCAACAATGAAATGTTTCAAACCACCTCCAATTGTTCACTGAAGAAAGCCATATACACCCAGAGAGAGGGATGTGAAATGTCGATCACAACATAATATTCTCATACTCCTTGATTGATGTTTGCTTACATTGTGTTTCCTTTATCTGATATATCATTTGTGTAGATAAGATTTTTCTTGCACAACAATGATAAGTTTGGAAATATGTATACATATATTCGATTTGCCAATATTTTAACATAATTAACATGTAGTGGATATCCTGCCATCTAGGGGAGGGGTGGGGAGTTGGGGGGAAAAATTTGTAACGGAAAGCTATGTAAGGGTTATTGTTGAAGAATTACCCACACATATGTTATGCAAATAAAATAAAATTAAAAAAAAAAGAACTAGTGAGCTACTTTACAGAAAAATATTCTTAAATGCTTAAAATAAGAGACATTACAGAGAAAACAAGTTACTTCAAAATAGAAATTTATATATATGTTTAAAAATATTCCCAATCCCAGGTTAATGATCCCTGGTCTCGAACACAATTTAATTTATAAAATTTCATGGAAAAAATAGAGAAAGACTATGAAAAGTTTTACATTATAAAGCAATATTAAGCAAAAAGGTAATTTTGACGTGCTTAGTATAGCTCCTGACACATAGTAGGAATTCAATAAATGCTTGTTTCCTCCTATTTCCCCCATTCCAGGAAAATACATTTAAAGAAAATTTCATAAAGTTCCATGGAAAAAAGTCTATGCATCGACAATTAAGGATGAACCTGGAATGAGGATAATAAATTAAAAAGGAAGTGTAAGAATTTCTAAGACATTTTTTTTTCACCTTTAAGAAGAGTGAATATCCTTACAAAGATGAGAAAAGCATCTATTCTAGATTAGAGAATACATTGAAGGTCTATGTTAGAGGCAATTTAGAGATTAATTCTCAAGGCATATGAAAGAAAAAGATACCAAAAGCATTTTACCAAAACAAGATGATAAAAATATATCAATATGTACCTACCAATAAATGACTTCTTTCTCATCTACACAATTTCATTGTGTATAACAATAATATGCACAACATGTATAAACTATATTGAATTGCTTATCATTTTAGAAAGAGGAGGAGAAGTAAAGGGAGATAGAATTTGGAATTTGGAATTTTAAAAAATGTTAAAATTATTTTAACATGTAATTGGGGAAAATAAAATATATTAAAAAGAATAAAATACACATATGTTGAGGGTTTTTTTGATAAAAAGTATTAGGAAAGAAGAGAAAAAAGATTTTAATAAGTATTTTACAATATTTGTTGAAAGCTTTGGAGACTACAATATCCAACTGTGTTAATTTGTCACTGAAAGAACAGAAAATAGAATAAAAGGTTCTCATCTAAAAAGATATTTACTTTATGTTTGTCAAAATTATAAAACATTTCTTGAAAGATTAATGGCAAAAAAACTTTCTTTGACTCTCCTCTAGTAACTAATATCAAACACAATATAATTCAAAATATAAATGCTTTCCTAAAGAGATACCACTGACTTAGCAGACTCAAATACAGAATCTGAGTGTTGGGAAATTCAAAATGGAAACTGGAAGTTTCAGTTGTTATTTTTTTTAGTGATCAAAAGTTACTCCAATAAACTAGGTTGTTTTCCCCCTCCCCCCAATAGTAGCAGCATTTTTCCAATGGTATTATGTAGTAGTGAATAAAAAAGCTCCAATATTCCTTCCAAAAAATTGAAACTGAGCATCACCAAAAGACCAAAGGGGAACCATTAGGCAATTGTGAACAAAAATTAATACAGGTGAAGCATTATATTAAATATATTTCATGGGGATTAAATTGCAAAGTCAGTGAATATGATCAAAACTGTTATGATCAAAAGTACTTTTAAACATGTTGAAACTAAGTTGCAAAGCATGTTTTATTGCATTCAAAAATTATAGCGAGAAATAGGCTAGGCTATCTTTAAAAATATTATATATCACTGAGGAACTAAAACTGAGATGATTGTTATGGAGGAGAGAATACAAATTTTAATATTTTTATTCAGCTAAGCTTTTGATCAGGAAGGAGACAAGGAGTAGGATGGATAGGATATAATAAATACAGGTTAGGATTTAAATGGAAGATAGAAAAGGAAAATAAAACTTGATTTGGAGGGAAATATTCTTGAGAAAGCTTCACATTTAAGCAAGACCAAAAACTTTTGAGAGGACTTCACACATAACTATGATTATGTATTTGAATTTTCCTTCTCATTCTCATTCAAGGCCATAAGTTCATTGGATAGGATGATGGATTGATAATTGCACGACTATTTTAAGTTGTCATTTTTCTCTTTAAAAAATGTTGCATTCTCTAGTTGATGTTTGGTAAGTTAATGGGTGTTGTGTAACTCCACTGTACTAAGTATATGTTCTAGAAAGGATATAGGACATGAAGTCAGGAAGACTTGGGTTTAAATTCTCCCCTATGATATTATGTGACACTAAAAAATCACTTAAATTCTCTGTGCCTCAGTTCTCTTACCCCAAAAATAAGGTGGTTGGATTCTATCTCTGAGGTTCCTTTTAATTATCGTACAATATTTTATTCATGGATGTCATCATAGAAACATAACCAGAAAAAATGATGAAGGGGTCATAGACAAGTGATTACACATAGATGGACATTTTATGTACTACATTGGTATAAAATGTGAAGAGAAAAAAAGTGACACCCCCAGAATACTGAGTATCCATTCACAGATATCCTACTAAAGCTATAAAAAAATCACCAAAAAATAATTATTATGAAAATCAAAGTATTTAAGTTACAAACTTCTCTGTCTGATTTAAGAATACACTCAAAACAACTAGAATTTCATGGAAGATCTGAACAAATATTAGCCATGATAAATGAAAGGCAAAGTACAGAATAGACTGGTCTCACAGTAAGAGAAGGAATGGAAGTAATACTTAGTGCCCAGGTGCCCCAATTCTAGTTGAAGATAGGGATAGACCAGTGTCTAGGCAAGCTGCAAACGACCCAGCATACAAGCAATTCCAGTTCAATCCATTCGCTAGGTTGCCTAAGCCTGGACCATGAAAAGAGGGAAGGCCAGATAATTCTTCCAGAAAATGAGGCATAGTCTTAGCTTAAGAATGCAAGATCTATAAGAAAATAAGAACAAGTCCTGAATCCAGAGCCTAGAAATATGAGTAAACAAAAGAGAATGTTAAATTCCATGGAAAAAATGTTGGGCCTAGAGAAACCCAAGGGATAACTCTAAAAGAGCAGAATAACCTCACAATAAATTCAAACAGAAGCTCAGAAAAAAGAATGTGATGGACACAAGGAAAATAAGAATACATAGAAAAAATAAAATAAATGATACAAAATGAAATAGCATGAGAATTGGGACAAGAATGTCAAGAAAACTTTGTGTTTGAGAACAATAAATGGTAAACCCTAACCAAGAATTGAGCTCCTTGAAAAGTGGAATGACCTAAACAGAAAACAAAAATTCCAAAAAACAATTAGAAATATTATAAAAAACCCACAAAATGCAACTTTCATATTATTAAAAAACAATTGACCAGAAAACAGATCAAGGAGAAATACTCAGAATCATTAGCATACTAAAAGTAGTTAAGTCATAATGGATGAACACAATATATTAAACATTATGATTTTAATAAGGGTCTTTTTCAAACTTTTCAAAATATAACATTTTTAAACAACATAAATATTAGGCTCAAATCTTCTTGAATAATTAATTTTATTATTATTTATTGATAATGAACATTTTTGGTCAAAATAATGCTTCCTTTAAAACAATTGGAATCTTTTGTCACAAAATACAAATTTTGAAGTGGAACAAAATCTCAGGCTTACTACATAGCCATTTACAGAATATAACTTAGAGAATAGCTTTATCTGATGCTCAATTATTAATGAATGGTATTAAAGATGATGCCACTAAGTAGAAAATGGAATCCCTGCATAACTTATTTAATAAATTTTAAGAAATATTAGCAATGACCCATATTTGTAAAGATAAATTGAATGAGCAGAAAAGGAATAACCTTTAAAGAATTTTCTAGATGCAATTCTTTTCAAATTACTTTCATGGAAAATGTTAAGGAGTAAAAAGCATTTGAATAAAATTATTTTTTTTATTTCCTAAGAGAACCCAGAGAAAAATACTTTCCCATCTTAACTACTGCTGATTTTATGAGATACTATTGTAGATCAAAAAAAAAAATTTCTTATTCTCTAAAGAAAAAAAGAATCAGTGATAACATTTTCTTTCTATTCCCCTGTGTAGTATGTAATGAAAAAAATCCAAGGAAGTCACTGCTAAAATAATCTAAAAGAAATAAGTAATGAAAAGAAAATTTTATTTACCACTCTGCAAGCAAATGAAATACAAAAAAAAAAAACCTTGACAATTGAACAAAGTTTGGTTATATCATAATTATAGGTAATATAAGGCAAAATAATTGACATGAAAGTAAAATGTCATATATTAATTGATAATGTCTAAAAATAAAATAATCTTTTTTTTATACTATCTTTGTTTCTAATATTGTACTTTTAAAATATACATTTTAAATTCCACTTAAATTTTATAGTCTCACACCATCCTTAAATAAATTGATTGCAGCAAGAAAAACACCTCATTGGTAGTTTCTTATTCTTGGCTTGTACATTTGCTCAATTTAGGCTCTGTCCCCCCAAAATTCACAAGCTCTATGGTCTAGACAAATGCTCAAGTATAGAACTCCAATACATATACAAATTATCAGGGATCAAGAATTTTTCAAATGCATTTAAGAAGCTTTAAAATGTTAGATTATGATATGTCAAAAAGAAACATCTTTAGCATAGGCTGAACCATCTACCTCTCATTTTCTGGAATATATTATAATTAAAATGCCAGGCATGAAAAAACAGAGCTATTTTATCAAAGAAGAGCTTCTGTCCTATGTGAATTAGACTCACATTTAATACACACATTAGAAATTAAATGTTTATTAAAAAAAACTAAGGGTATTATTCAAAGTTAAGAAATATGTTTTTACAAGAGTCACTAATGTGAAGTCACTTGAGATTTATTCAAATGTAAAATAAAATTTTAAAAAAGCCCTGGTAATATTATTCCACTTTGTGGATCCTGATAAATTCATTCTAAAATTCCCAAAAAATGTGCTTTCTCTCTTAAGTTCTTCCTGTTTTGTAATGCCTTAAATAAATACCTACAATTATGAATAACAGAAAAAACTTTTCGAGGGGAAATTTTAAAACCTTTATTCAAATAGGTTTTGGAGGATATATTTTCATTTTACCTGGTGTAAATTTTTAGCTCACATTCTTTCTGAAGTAAAAAAACAAAACAAAACAAAACAAACTCTTCTATTTTATCATTTTTATGAAGCTCTTAAAATAAAAAAGTTTGTTGGAAGTTCTAACTCATATGTAATTTCCTGTTATAGTATATTGTATTTTAAGGAGAATATTGTAGCTTAAAATGAATTCAATGATACTAGCCCTAGCTGACCTCTTTATTCATTATAGCAAATAAATAAATTGTAAAAATATATCACATATTAAAATTCATTTTAGATGTGACACTAATTTGTTTCATAAATGATCATTGAAACAAGTATTTTAAATTAATTACTTTTAATATTAAAAAGTATTAATTTCAAATGTTCTATATTTTACATCTAGTTGATTAAATCATACAATTATATTTTAATCAACAAAACAGCAAAGTATTTTTTAAGGAAGGGCATGTTATGCTTACCTTTATTTATAGAAATGGATATCCAATTTCTGAAATAACAGAGGCTCAAAGAATGAAGCATTGAACCTTGCCTTTACAATGTTAACAGATTGTTATATTTTATAGCTCCACGCAATTATGATGAGGAGTGGTTCATTCCGTGTGTCAATATTGTATCTTATTTTTATTAGAGATCTTTATGAAGCTAACAAATGTGAACAATGGTAATTTATATATCGAGACATGAACATTGATAAACCACCAGTTTTTATTATTGGCTGTTTTTATCCCTATTCTATATTTTGGATGATTCAATTTTATTCCATTTAGAGTCCTATTACCATTAATTATTTTTAAGAGAAGGTTAATCATTCTTTGACTAAAAAATCAATGTGAGAAATTGCCAAAGAATTATTTATTTATTACAATCCATTCAATAATACTCTGGGCTCTAAAAACAATGAATGAACATAAAATAAAATGTGACAACTGCTTTATCTATTAATCATGCTTCTAAAATGACATTTTTAAAGGCAATATTTTGGACACAGTCATGCCAAAATATAATTGTCTGGTAGTGTGCTCTAATAAGGAAATCACTTAGAAAATAAAAGTGGACATGTTAAAGTACGTTAAGCACAAATCCTACCAGATAAAACTCATTTCCATTTCTCAGAATTATTACATAAGTTAAGTAGAGGAAAACTTAGACACAGACTTCTGTCTAGAGTGTCTTTTTCCCTCTTCTAGTCTACCCTCCACTCAAATGTCAACATTGATTTTCCTAAAGTTCAAACCTGATAATATCATTCCTGCTCCTCCACCCACTGAATCTACTCCAATGGCTCTCTGTCATATTCAGGAACAATATTTGGCATATAAATGCCTTCATACTTGATTCACTGCTCCTTTTCCAGTCCTCTTATACCTCACTCCTTCTATCCCCCATCTCTACCAATTTCATAACCCAGTGACATTGTTTTCTTTTCTGCTCCTTGAACAAGACACTTCATGTCCAGTCTCCAGACATTTTCCCATTATTATCCCTCATTACTAGAATTCTTTCTTTCCTCATCTCCATCTTCTGACATTCTTCAATTCTCTGCCAAAATCCAATCTTTTACAAAAAGCATTTCCAAGTATCCCTTAATGTTAGTGCCTTCCTTCTTTCAAATACCTCTAATTTTTTCTTCCTGTTTATGTCTTGTTTGAGCATAGTTGTTTGTAGTTGTCTCCTCCATTTGACTGAGTCCGTTGAGAGGAAAAGGTTGTTTTTTATGTTTTCAGCTTTCTTTGTATCCCAGCACTTAGCACAATGCCTCACACATAGGAAATGATTCATAAATGCTTACTAACATGACTTATTGACATAATAAAAGAAGATTTCAGCAAACTACTTAATATCCCTAAAATTTAGATCCATTTAAGGAGTGTGGACATTCCATTCTGCATCTGCTACTCTACCTCATTTCAACTCCATGGAACAAGATTGATATCCCGTAGTCCTCCTTCACTTTTCCTGCCTGTTCTTTGTTGTATCCCCCCTTATCAGATTGTGAACTTTTTGAGGGTAGAGACTTTTTAAAAATTATTATTATTAATTGTATCCCTAGGATTTGGCACAATATCTGGCATATAGCAAGTGCTTAATAAAAGCTAATTGAATTGGACTGGAATGTGATAGTAGACCTCCAATGATGATAATCATACTCTGACATAAAGAGTATTAGTAGAGCAGTGTCAACTTAGAGACACATATTTATGGGCCAGCTCCAGAATTCTTTTTTTGTTTTATATTTTTATAACTGACTAGGAGATTACATAAATCACATGCCTCTTAAAAATGAAGTCATAGGAATAAATAATACTACAGGTGACAGAATGGAGATCCAAAAGAATTTTGACAAGCAGGAACTATGGATTGAGTCTAATGAGATAAAATTTATTAAATATGAATAAAAGTTCAACACTTTGGTTGTAATATCAGTTGACTAAGTACAATATGGGAGATGTGATTAACAGAAATGCATATAAAAAGACCTTTGGGAGAGAATGTTTAGTTAACTATTAGTTAAGTATGATTTATCAGTCTCTTGTGACTGTCCATGAAGCTCATTTAATTATGTAATGTATTATTAGTTAAGTCTAGATCAGCAACACATATTCAGAAAAGCATAGTAATATACAATGATACAGAAATACTATACAAGCTAAGATGTAAAAAATATATTTTAAAAAATGCAATCTCACAAAAGTATACAGATTGTTGAGATATAAAAGAGAGTATGATTACTACAAATAAGAAATCTGGACAAAATGCCATGATAATTTTGAGATAGATGAATCATTTTTATCTGGGGAATCAGACTACATGAAGAGATTAGTATCTAAGTTTGGAAGAGAAAGAGGGAAGGAATTTCAACAGAAAATAGTCTAATCAGGATGGAAGTGAGAGACCTCATTCAAGTCATGAAGGATTATGGAATTAGGAGGAGACAGGAGGATAACTGAACATCCAGAGTGACTGGATTATTGACTATATGAAATTGCTCAACAGGAACCTTATCTTGGAGAGTTATGAATTGCAGGATCAATTGTTTATATTTCAAAAGGGAGCCACTGGATTTTTTTTATTGACATTCTCATGGTGGTGAATTATCAATATATTGGAGCAGTACTGGGCATGGTGGATTGAAAACGTAGTAAGAATTCAGTGAGTATTGTGATGGTCTGGACAATAGTCACTTCCTAAGCACAGAGAGTTATTGTCTGTATAGCAGTCTAACCTAAAGTAAACCACCTCTCCTAAAAAGTGAAGAAAAACTCAAAAGGAGAAAATATGTATTACATCTATAATAATCAGAAACAGAATTTGTAAGATAAGAAGATAAGAAATATCAGATAAAGAAAAAGTCTGTTAAAGATTGCTATTTTATTTTCCTTTCTTTTTATCCTTAGTACTTTTTATAGTGCCTACCACATAGGAGGTGATAAGTGCTAGTTACTACTATACTTACTACTACTACCATCACCACCACCACCACCACTAATCATAATAACAGAAAAGTAGTTGGTACACTAAATAGAGCAGTAAGCCTAGATTCAGCAAGACCTAAATTCAAATGTATCCTCAGATACTTACTAACTCTGTGACTCTGGACAAGTCATTTAAACTCTGTCTTGGGTTTCTCACATATTATGACAGCAACTACCTCCTATAAAATGGGTTTAATAATAGCACCTACATCCCAAAATTGCTGTGAAGATCAAATGGAATCATATTTACAAAGCTCAGTTCGGCATTCAGACCTAATAAGAACTACATAAATATTTGTTGTTGGTGATGGTAATGATAGTAGTCATAATGTAACTAGCATTTATCACTTCCTATGTGGTAGGAAATGTACTAAACAATAAGAATAAAAAGAAAGGAAAATAAAATACCTACCTTTCAGTCTAATGGGAGATTTAGAGTGGCAGTGGAATAAAAAGAGCTATATACAACACACACACACACACACACACACACACACACACACACACACATACAGAGAGTATTAATTGAGGCTAGTTTTAGAGGGAAGGCCCTAGGATTAAGTGGGATCAGATAAGGCTTTTTGCAGAAGTTGACAAAGTAAATGAGATCTAAAGAAAGCCAGAAAAGCTAGGAAAAAGCAAGAAGGAAAGAAAGAATATGGGTATAGAAATCTATCTTATCTTGAAAGAAAGTAGGAAAAGAAGGGAATACCAAAGGAAAGAAACTGGTAAAAGAGAGAGAGCATGTTGGGGAGGGAGTGGACAGTAGCAAAACTCTTTTAGGGAGGATCAGGGTGAAAAGAGAGAGAAAAGAAAAAATACAATTAGCAATAGCAATTGGGAAAAAGAATTTTGAAACAAGTTTCTCTGATGGATACCTCATTTCTCAAATGTATAGGAAACTGAGTCACATTTATATATATACATACACAATATGTATATATATATGTATGTATAAAATGAACTATCCCCCAATTGATAAATGATCAAAAGATATGAACTATGCTCAAAGGGATATAAAATCATGTATATCTTTTGTTCTAACATTACTATGCATGAATCCTCAAAAATATTTTTTTTAAAAGAAAACAATCTATATTTACACAAATATTTATAGCAGCTCTCTTCTAAGGCAAAGAAATGGAATTGAGGGGAGGCCCATCAATTGGGGAATGCAATTGTGGCATGAAATTATAATAGAACATTATTGTTTGATGGGAAATAATGTATAGGATGCTTTCAGAAAAATCTGCAAAATCTTCTATGAACTCAAGCAAAATGAAATGTACCATGTACAAAGTAATAACAATGTTGTAGAATAATCAACTGTGAATGACTTTGCCATTCCCAGCAATACAATGATCCAAGATTGCTCTAAAGAATTTATGATGAAAAATGCTATCCATACCCAGAGAAAGAACTGATTATGTCTGAATACAGATTGAAGCATACTTTATTTAGACTTTCTTTTTCTTGAAGGTTTTTTTAGGAGAAGGAAAGGAGATTTACTTTTTCTTTCACAGATTGAATTTTGTGTAAATGTTTTGCATAGTTTCACATGTACCTTCTTAATGGGAGATGGAGGAGAAGAGAAGGAATCTAGAACTCAAAGTTTTAAAAACAAATGTAAAAAAAATTTTACACATAACTGGGGCAAATAAAAATGTCAAGTATTAAAGAAGAGAGAAATCCATACATGTTATAAAGCCAGTAAAAAAAATACTCAGAATTAGGAGATGGAATTTTGTTTATGAGGGAAAAGAAGAGTTAAAGTTATTAGATTGTAGAATATGCATAAAGAATAAGATTAAGAAGGCTGGAAAAGTAGAAAGGATCCAGGTTATGGTGGACTTTAAAAGTCAATCAGAGGACTTTATATTTGTTCCTTAAGGGAATAGGGAGCCATGGGAGTTTATTAAATGGGAAGGGAAAGTTAATTAATGTCCTTATCTTCTCTTTAAGATCAGTTTAACAGCTTAGTGGAGAATTAACTGGAGATGGAGAGAGATTTGAGACATGAAAAAACAACCATCAGGCAATGGCAATAATCCAAGCATAATGTGGAAAAGGCCTATACCAAGGTGTTAGTTATCTCACAGGAGATAATGGGATGTACTTGAGAGATGTTACCATTGCCAATTGAATATAACAGAAGAGAAATAGTGAGGAGTTATGGAGGAAATCTAGGTTGTGTGCCTGAATGATCTAAAGGAAGCTGACACCCTTAAAAATAATAAAGAATTTAGGAAGAGGGAAGGGCATGAGGATGAAGATAATAAATTCAGTTTTAGACATATTATAGTTAAGAAGTTTATGGATTATTTGATTTGAAAAGTCTGATGAATTAACATAAGGAAGTTGAAATATTAGAAATCTGACTCTCCAAAGTAACTCTCATATCACTGTGCTCTTTATTTACAATGAATACAAATAACCAACCTTCTTGAGTTTCAGAGTCTTTACCTCTTCTTCTCATGTTTCATTGCTTCTATTGTGGTGACATATTCTGATTCCCATCTTCCTCCTCCCCTCTTCCCACTCCACACTCCACAAGAAAACTGATTCTTCCCTACTACCTAAGGAAAGAGATTTGAGAAATGAAAGGAAGAGGAGTGAGATATGTTGTTGCAGAACTTGCTAATAGAAATGAACAAAAAGGAAGAGATTTCTATTTCCAATAAAAGTAACAAAGCACAGTGCAGACTTAACGCTAGGCAGAGACAGACAGGAAGCTATAACTATTAAGTCAAAGCAGCAGAGGGCTATATAACAAAAAGTGGAGATAAACAAAGAGTGAGAGTAAAAATGGAAATCATAAACAAGTCTCTGTGAATGAAAGACCAAGCTTGAAAGACAAAAAGACTAGATAAAAAGTGAAAAACAAAATGTTTAGGTATATAGCCTCTAAGCAGAGATAATGAACAATGAAACAAAGACAAAATGAGCAAAAATTCTCCCTAGAAGAAAAAATCTAAACATTTTGAATGTGTATTTTACTATTAAAGAACATGAACCAATATCCTCCAATCAAAAAGATAATTCTAAAAAGATTTGGGAAAACCATAAAACAAAGGAAAAAACTCTATAATGCTTCAAAAGGTAAGCAAATTTTAAAAGATGTTATGGTGGAAATTAGGCTGAAGGCCCAAACAATTGGTGAAGCATTAATTGCTTATGGTTAAGCTGTACTAATATAATTAAAATGATAACATTATTAATTTTCTTTTTCAGTCATAAAAATCAAATTACTGAAGATTATCTTTAGAGCTAGAAAATAATAAAATTAATATAGAGCAATAAAATACCAAGAAAATTAGTATAAATAATAAAAAAGAGCAAAGAAGGATATTGGATATTAAAGTACACTACAAAGCAGCAATTATCAAAAATAGTTGCTACAGTGAAGACAAGATTAGAAGGGAAGTAATAAACTGGGAAAAATTTACATTCAAGAATTCTAATAAAGGCTTCATTTCTAAAATATATAGAGAACTGACTCAAATTTATAAGAATTCAAGCCATTGTCCAATTGATAAATGGTTAAAGGATATGAACAGACAGTTTTCAGATGAAATTAAAACCATTTCCAGTCATATGAAAAGGTACTCTAAAGGACTATTGATCAGATAAATGCTAATTAAGACAACTCTGAGGTATCATTACACACCTCTCAGATTGGCTAAAATGGCAGGAAAAAGTAATGATGAATGTTGGAGGAGATGTGAGAAAACTGGGACACTAATACATTGTTGGTGGAGTTGTGAACTGATCCAACTATTCTGGAGAGCAATTTGGAACTATGCCCAAAGGTCTATCAAACTGTATTTATCCTTTGATCCATCAGTATTTCTATTGGGCTTATATCCAAAATAGATTATAAAGAAGGGAAAGGGATCTGCATGTGCAAAAATGTTTGTGGTAGCCCTTGTAGTGGCAAAAAACTGGAAACTGAGTGGATGACAATCACTTGAAGAATGGCTAAATAAATATGTTATGGAATATTATTGTTCTATAAGAAATGATCAGCAGGATGATTTCAGAGAGGCCTGGAGAGACTTATGTGAAGTGATGCTAAGTGAAATAAGCAGAACCAGGAGATCTTTATACATGGCAGCAAAAAGGTTATACAATTATCAGTTCTGATGGATGTGACACTCCTCCACAATGAGATGATTCAGGCCAGTTCCAATGGTCTTGTGATGAAGAGAGGCATCTGAATCCAGAGAGAGCACTGTGGGAACTGAGTATGGATCACAACAAAGTATTTTCATTCTTTTTGTCTTTGTTTGATTGCATTTTGTTTTCTTTTTCATTTTTTTTCTTTTTGATCTGATTTTATTGTGCAGCATGATATTTGTGGAAATATGTACAGAAGAATTGCATTTGTTTAACACCCATTGGATTACTTGCCAGTCACCTATTGGTTGCAGACAACTGTGAAGAACTTCTGAGAGGTAATTGCCTATAAAGAAGAGTAACTGAATTTTCTCTTTCTCTCCTTTCTCCCACCCACTGCTCTTTGATAAGATAATGACATTGAATTTCTTAAGTTTGGAAGATCTGAAGATCTAATCAGCATTTGTAGGAGTATCCCCAGATTGAGGATTGACAACAGTACATGAATTTCTAATTTAGAAATACATTAGAAAAAAATGAGACTCACTGAGGAAGATCTCAGTACTTTACAAGGGCACATCCCTTCACAGATCAGGAAAAAAAAAGTATATATGCATAAATGCATGTGTCTATACATCTACTTACCTACCTATATACCTACTCACCCACCCACACATCCACACACCTTTCTATCTCTCTCTCTACCTACCTAATATAAGTGTAACACCAAGAGGACTTCCCAAAGGGACAACAAAAGACTTTTAGCTGCCAGTAGTTATAAATTTATCCTTTGGCCACTTGGGCTTTCTAAGTTTTTCCTCCACTCCCCTAGGAACTCCTACGGAAGAGTATGTTACCAGTTTGAGGGTGTAGTAATGGTGGTAACGGTGATGATTTTTATAACAACTGTCTTTCTCTCTACCTGATTAAATGTTTTTATAAAAGTATGAAAATGAAGGATCATGAATAACAGTACTAGGAAGCAACTGACCCTTTTTAGATGTCCCAAAGGATTCCAAAAAGGAGTAGTGAGTGCCCTTTTTAGGATCTGACCTGACAGAATATAGAAGTTGGAAATATAGTTTTGGAAGCTTGATACAATATTGTGATTTAACCAGGATACTTTTGGGTTCTTCATATTTTCAAGGACAGCAAACAGTTTTCATCCTGGACTCCTTCTTACATACCCTAGTTTTGTCTTCAGGATTTACTAGAGTAAAATAAGACCTTCCTCTCACCCTGATTTTGATGTTGATTATAATTTAATATTGTATTTTACTGTTTGTTTCTATTAGAAGCAGTCTAGGTTTTTTTTTTCAAGATAACTTTTGCTCATTTGAATGTTTAAGTAGTGATATCTCTTTTATTACCATATTAATTAATTACCATCAATTAATTAATTAATATGGTAATATATTCTATATAGAATATTCTATTCTAATTTTCTATAAATAATATGGATTTTTCAGTAGGGGTTCTTGCATCCCTCAAATATTTGTGCCTAGTAATTTACCTAAAGCATAGTACAATACCTAATAAATGATCTTTTTTTACCATTTAATTTTAAACAGACTTAGACTGTTTGCATTATTGTGACAAAAGTCTTGACAAATTATCTGGGATCTTAATGGAATATTGCTTTTTATGATAAGATTTGCCTGCTGAGACCATGAGTAATCAACCACAAATGCTTAATCCCATTTTGAAGTGTCTTCACCTTTTAGGGGATTTTTTTTTTAAATTTGTTTTTCTTTTAAATTGGTCAGCTTATCTTAGTGAGTGTTAAGTTAAAAGCCCCATTTGGATTTCTCTGTGTATTGTTAAGGAACATTTATGGAAATGTTGGATGTTTCCTGGTAAGCAGACTCAGGAAATGTGTATGAACATCCCATGGAATTGTTACATATAAAAAATGTTTCTCAGAAACATTTTGGTGTGTCCAGTATGGAAAGTGACATAGATGTTTTGCCCATACCTCCAGGTAAAGAGATCAAGGAGGAATTTTATTCAGGAAAGCTTTATTGCTCACCTGAAGGAGAGAGGGTGATACCAAATTAATCCAGGTCCCTAATCTTTGTGAGGATAACTCCATATACACTGTAAGACTCAGGCTTTTCCTCTTATTTTTTTTCTAGTTTATTTTATTTTATTTACTGTTTGAGGGTTGGAAAAGGTCTTTACAAAATATCAAGACTGGCAATAATTTTATTTTGTAGTTTTTATTTATGTGAAAATTTTATATTTTGATTGCAACTCCAGATATTTGGAAATTTAGAAATGATCCAGTTTTTAATTTTCCTAATTCTAAATTTTTAAAAATACTTTATATGACCTTAAGGAAGTTATTTCCTTATTCTCTATCTCAATTTGCTTATCTATCAAAAGAGAGGATAGACCTAAGTTTTATCTAAGATCACTTCCAGATCTAAGATTCTAGTGAAAAGAATTAGGACCAATGGTGGAAAGTTAAAAGGAGTCAGATTTCAGTTACAAAGAAGAGAGTTTTTCAAAAGTTTGACTGTTACAAAAATTGATTGCTTTATAAAGAAGTGAGTTTTCTGTTAGTGAAGATTCAAATAAAGTTATATGATTACTTCTTGGAGACTTTGTAGAGGGAACTTATATCATAAATCAGGGGTTAGACTAGGTTATTCATCCCTCAATCTTAAATAATTTTCCTTTATATCTACTTAATTTATCTTCCACAGATATATCAAAAAATGTGACCTCTATGGAGTTTTCCCTAATTATCTCTCTGGAAGTAAAGTTTCACAAAGCAGAAGTTTCATATTCCAATGAATATTTCATTTGCCTATATATAATTTACACATAGACTTTTTGTAAATTCTTTGTAAGGAAAAGTTATATCAATCTACCTTCATATCTTCCCTAACACCTAGTATAATATATTTATTATGGTAGAGTAATATAATAAATATTGCCTAATAAATGAAAATATGCATGACTTTCAGTTTTCTTCTAATGCTAGAGTGTCTATAATGTTATAAATTGGTCTTATTCAAGTTAATTGTCATATGATAATCTTATAAGATTTGGTTCATAAATTATTCTATCATATTACAGGATCCTAGTACTAACCCATATTTTCTTCTGATATTTTTAACAAAAATGAAAAAAAAAATATGGGATACTAATTTGCTATTGATACTGTGAACCAATCTAACCATTTTGAAGAGCAATCTGGAATTGTAATTTGACCCAAAGATACCACTATTAGCTCTGTTTCCCCGAGTGATTAGGGAAACGAAGGGATATGTTCTAAAATATTTATAGCAGTTCTCTTTGATGTGGCAAAAAACTGGAAAATGAGAGTGTACTATAAATTGAAGAATGGCTAAAGAAAGTAAGGTACATGGTTTGATAGAATACTATTGTGATATGAGAAATAAGGAGCTGGCTGATTTTAGAAAAAAAAACATAGAAAGATTTGCATGAAATAATAAGGAGAAAAATGAGCAGAACCAAGAAAACATTGTACACAGTTACAGCTGGGGTGTTCTAAAAACAAATTTGAATGACTAAGCCATTTTGAGTATTATAATTAATCAGTTACAAAGAATCTATCAAGGAAGATGCTATCTACATCTAATGTTTAATGGTTGATTTCTCTAGGGAAGGGGTAGAAGGAAGGGAGAAAAAAAAAAGTACATAGCAGAGAACCAAAGAAAACTTAAAAGGAAGCACAGAAGCAGGGTAACTTCGAAAACAATGTCTATTATTTATTGCATAGATTTAAAAAAAAAAGGTAAATGGGATAAAATGGAAATTCATGGTTTTATATTGAATGTTCTTTTTTATGTTGCTCTGTGTACATGGAAATTTTCTTGTGGAGGGACTTATATTTAAATTAAAATGAATAATGAATTTTTAAAGGAATTGAAAAATAAATCATACAAACTTTAACTGAGATCATATTTCTAAGAATAATAGGAGTAGCAGCATGGTGTAGTGGACAAAGTAAAGAGCTTGGAGTCAAGAAGACCTGCCCTCAAATATTACTTTTGACACTTACCGGCTCTGTAGTCCTGATCAAGTCATTTAGTTTCTTATACCTTTAGTCTATTTTGTAAGTTTTATTAAGTGGCAACTGAATTGCTGCTCCTCATCATTAAAGAAATCATGGAAACTGACATATTCAAATAAGGACCTAATAAAGGGCAGTTATTATATAGATAATATTGTCCATCAGGAAATTAAGTTTCTCTGTTTTTATTAACTCTCAGAACAGGGAGTAACATTCATCATCTTTTATATTTTCTGGATTGTGTGCATAGTTTTGGTTGCTGTTGATCTAGAAAAATTAGTCTCATATTTTCTTTAATATAGATATTATCTGATATGGCATATCCAAATTTGTTTACATTCTTTTAAATCAAAACTGAAATGAATTTTCTTTTTAAATTCATAGGCTGTTTCTTTCAGTTGGAAAAAGCCAAGTATAGTAGGAAGAATGTTTGTGGTTTTATCAGGACATGTGGTGCCATATTTTAGTGGAGATTTGGGCAAAACTATCATCTGTGTGATCTTAAATAATGTTCTTAAGCTTGCAGCATCAGTGTCCTCATGTACAAAAGGAGAGTTTTGTACTAAATGTCCTTTAAGTTCCTTCCCAGTGTAAGAGCTATGAATCCAATTGTTACAAGATTTTATGATAAAGCAAGTAACAAAGATTTGCCAAGTACTCAAACTATGATAATCAGTAAGGGGGATTCATCTTTATTCTTTTTTTTTTAAATTAAACCTTTTTATTTGTATAACATATGTATGGGTAGTTCCCCAGCATTGATCTTTACAAAGCTCTCCATTACAACTTTTACCCCCAGTCCCCTCCCCTCCCCTAGATGGCAGGAAGTCCACTACATGTCAATAACATTGAAATACTTGACAAGTTGTGCAAGAAAAATCCTATCTACAAGGAAAAAAAAAAAGAAAATCAGAGAAAGGAAACACAATGCAAGCAAACCTCAATAGAGAGCATGAAAATGTTACATTGTGGTCTATATTTCATATCCCTCTCTCTGGGTGTATATGGTTTTCTTCAGTGAACAATTGGAACTGGTTTGAGACAATTCTTTGTTGCAGAGAGCCATGTTTATCAGAATTGATCATCATGTAATATTGTTGTGGCTGTGTATAATGATCTCCTGGTTCTGCTCGTTTCACTCAGCATCAGTTCATGCAAGTCTCTCCAGGCCTCTCTGAAATCATTCTGCTGGTCGTTTCTTACAGAGCAATAATATTCCATAACATTCATATACCATAATTTATTCAGCCACTCTCCAATTGATGGGCATCCCTTCAGTTTCCAGTTTCTAGCCACTACAAAAAGGGCTGCCACAAACATTCTTCCACATGTGGGTCCCTTTCCCTCCTCTAAGATCTCTTTGGGATATAGGCCCAATAGAAACACTGCTGGGTCAAAGGGTATGCACAATTTGATAACTTTTTGAGCATAGCTCCAAATTACTCTCCAGAATGGTTGGATCCGTTCACAGTTCCACCAACAATTTATTAGTGTCCCAGTTTTCCCACATCCCCTCCAACATTCATCATTATCTTTTCCTGTCATTTTAGCCAATCTGACAGCTGTGTAGTGGTACCTCAGAGTTGTCTTAATTTGCATTTCTCTCATCAATAGTGATTTGGAGCAACTTTTCATACGACTAGATATGGTTTTAATTTCATCATCTGAAAACTGTCTGTTCATATCCCTTGACCACTTATCTATTGAAGAGTGGCTTGAATTCTTATATATATGAGACAATTCTCTCTATATTTTAGAAATGAAGCCTTTATCAGAACCATTAAATGTAAAGATGATTTCCCAATTTGATGCTTCCCTCCTAATCTTGTCTGCATTAGTTTTATTTGTACAGAAATTTTTAACTTAATATAATCAAAATTATCTATCTGGTGTTCAATTAGGAGTTCCAGATCTTCTTTGGACATAAATTTCTTCCATCTCCACAGGTATGAGAGGTAAACTATATTACGTTCCTCTAATTTGCTTACAAAATCACTCTTTATATCTAGATCTTGAACCCATTTAGATCTTATCTTGGTATGTGGTGTTAGGTATGGGTCAAGCCCTAATTTCTTCCACACTAGCTTCCAATTTTCCCAGCAGTTTTTGCCGAATAGTGAGTACTTATCCCAAAAGCTGGGGTCTTTGGGTTTATCAAACACTAAATTGCTAAGGTTATTGCCTAGATTGTCCTGATAACCTATCCTGTGCCATTGATCGACTGCTCTATTTCTTAGCCAGTTCCAAAAGGTTTTGATGACCACTGCTTTACAATATAGTTTTAGATCTGGTACAGCAAGGCCACCTTCATCTACCTTTTATTTTCATTAATCCCCTTGAAATCCTTGACCTTTTAGTTCTTCCAAATGAACTTTGCTACTATTTTTTCTAGATCTGTAAAATAATTTCTTGGGAGTTTCATTGGTATGGCACTAAATAAGTAGATTAGTTTGGGTAGAATTGTCATTTCTATTATGTTTGCTCTGCCTACCCATGAGCACTTAATGTTTTTCCAATTGATTAGGTCTGATTTTATTTGTGTGGAAACTGTTTTGTAGTTTAGTTCATATAGTTTCTGACTTTTCCTTGGCAGATACATTCCCAAATATTTTATCCTATCATCTGTTATTTGGAATAGATTTTCTTTTTGTATCTCTTGCTGCTGAACTTTGTTGGTAATATATATAAAAATGCTGATGATTTATGTGGATTAATTTTGAATCCTGCAACTTTGCTAAAGTTGTGAATTGCTTCTAGTAGTTTTTTAGTTGAGTCTCTAGGGTTCTCTAAGTATACCATCATGTCATCTACAAAGAGTGATAATTTGGTTTCTTCATTACCTACTCTGATTCCTTTTATCTCTTTTTCTTCTCTTATTGCTAAAGCTAACATTTCTAATACAATATTAAATAGTAATGGTGACAGTGGGCAGCCTTGTTTCACTCCTGATCTTACTGGGAATGGTTTTAGTTTGTCTCCATTACATATGATGCTTGCTGATGGTTTTAAATAGGTGCTACTGATCATTTTAAGGAAAAGCCCATTGATTCCTATACTCTCTAGTGTTTTTAATAGGAAAAGGTGTTGGATTTTATCAAATGCTTTTTCTGCATCCATTGAGATAATCATATGGTTTTTGTTAGTTTGGTTATAGTTATGTTGATAGTTTTCCTATTATTGAACCAGCCCTGCATCCCTGGCATAAATCCTACTTGGTCATAGTGTACTATCCTGGGGATGACTTTCTGTAATCTCATTGCTAATATCTCATTTAAAATTTTTGCATCAATATTCATTAGGGAAATTGGTCTATAGTTTCCTTTGTCTGTTTTCACCCTACCTGGTTTAGTATCAGCACCATATTGGTCTCATAGAAGGATTCTGGCAGTATACCTTCTGTCCATATTTTCTCAAATAGTTTATATAGTATTGGAATTAATTGTTCTTTTAATGTTTTGTAGAATTCACATGTAAATCCATCTGTCCCTGGAGATTTTTTCTTAGGGAGTTGGTTAATAGCTTGTTCTATTTCTTTTTTCTGATATGGGGCTATTTAAATAATTTATATCCTCTTCTGTTAACCTGGGCAATCTATATTTTTGTAGATATTCCTCCATTTCATTTAGATTATCAAACTTACTGGCATAAAGTTGGGCAAAGAAACTCCTAATTATTGCTCTAATTTCCTCTTCATTGGAGGAAAGTTCTCCCTTATCATTCTTGAGACTAACAATTTGATTTTCCTCTTTCCTTTTTCTTATCAAATTAACTAAAGGCTTATCTATTTTGTTGGTTTTTTTCATAGAACCAACTCTTAGTTTTATTTATTAATTCAATAGTTTTCTTATTTTCACTTTTATTAATTTCTCCTTTTATTTTTAGAATTTCCAATTTGGTATTTAATTGAGGGTTTTTAATTTGTTCTTTTTCTAGCTTTTTTTTTTTAATAATAAGCCCAATTCGTTGAACTTTTCTTTCTCTATTTTATGCAAGTAAATATCTAGAGATATAAAATTGCCCCTTATAACCGCTTTGGCTGTATCCCACAAATTTTGGTATGTTGTCTCCTCATTGTCATACTACTGGATGAAATTAGTGATTGTGTCTATGATTTGCTCTTTCACCCATTCATTCTTCAGCATTAGATTATTTAATTTCCAATTAACTTTTGGTTTATTTTCTACTGGCCTTATACTGCATGTGATTTTTATTGCATCATGATATGTAAAAGATGCATTTACTATTTCTGCCTTTCTGAATTTGATTTTGAGGTTTTTATGCCCTAACACATGGTCAATTTTTGTATAGGTTCCATGGACTGCTGAGAAAAAAGTAAACTCCCTACTGTCTCCATTCAACTTTCTCCAAAGATCTATCATACCTAACTTTTTCTAACAATTGGCTTATCTCCCTAGTTTCTTTGTTGTTTATTTTGTGGTTTGATTTTTCTAATTCTGAGAGAGCAAGGTTGAGATCCCCCCCTAGTATAGTTTGGCTGTCTATTTCTTCTTGCATCTCTCTTAATTTCTCCCCTAGGAATTTGGATGCTATTGCACTTGGTGAGTATATATTTCATATTGCTACATTATCTATGGTACCCTTTAATAAAATATAGTTCCCTTCCTTATCTCTTTTGATTAGATCTATCTTGGCTTTTACTTGATCTGAGATTAGGATTGCTACCCCTGTTTTTTTTTTGTTCACCTGAAGCATAATAGGTTCTGCTCCAGCCTTTTACCTTCATCCTATATGTGTCACTATGTTTTAGATGTGTTTCTTGTAGACAACATATTGTGGGATTCTGGTTTTTAATCCAGTTTGATACCCACTTCCACTTTATGGAGAGTTTACCCCATTCACATTCACAGTTAGAATAACTAATTCTTTATTTCCTGCCATCCTATTTACCCAAGTTATGTTTTCCCCTTTCCTTTCCCCTTTCTCCTTTCCACCCTCCTCAGTACTTTGCTTTTGATGACGCCCTCTTCCAAACAATCCACCATCCTTTAGATCCCCTCTCCCTTTTTTAACTCCTTTCCCCTGATTCTTCTATTTTCCCTTCTAATAGTTTATCCCTTTCTTTTTCCTCCTTTCCCTCCCACTTCCCTCTAGCAACAGACAAGTTTCTACATGAAATCAATTGTCTGATATACACTTTTAGAACCCAACCTGATGAGAGTAAGACTTACACAATGCTTATCTTCCTCCCCTCTTTCTCTCAATTATATTAGGTTTTCTTTGCCTCTTCAAGAGATTTTACCTTGTTTTACCTCCTTTTTTTTAGATCTTATTTTACCACTTTTTCCCTCTTTTCCCCAGTATGACAACCTTTCCCCCTCTAGTTCTCTTTTTCATATTATCAAAGTACTATCTAGTTAATTATACCCCCAAACTTTAAGTATCCCCCTAGTAAAAATAAAGTTCTCAAGAGTCCTTTCCTTTTTACCTTTTTATGCATTTCTTGAGTTCTGTGTTTGGATGTCAAATTTTTTGTTCAAATCTGGTCTTTTCATGAGAAATAGGTGAAATTCACCTATATCATTGAATGACCATCTTCTTCCCTGGAGGATAATGCTCATTCTAGCTGGATAGGTTATTGTTGGTTGTAATCCAAGTTCCTTTGCCTTTTGGAATATCTGGTTCCAGGCCCTTTGATCCTTCAATGTGGAGGCTGACAGATTGTGTGTGATTCTAATTATTGATCCTTGGTATTTGAATTGTTTCTTTCTAGCTGCTAGCAGAATCTTTTCCTTGGTGTGATAGTCCTGAGATTTAGCCACGATATTCCTTGGGGTTTTAATTTTGGGGTCTCTTTCAGGAGGTGATGGGTGAATTCTTTCAATGGTGATTTTGCCTTCTGATTCTACAACCTCAGGGCAGTTTTCTTTTAGGATTTCCTGGAAATTAGTGTTTAGATTCTTTTTTTCATCATGGCTTTCAGGAAGTCCAATAATCCTTAGATTGTCTCCCCTAGATCTATTTTCCAAGTCAGTTGTTTTTCCTAGGAGATACTTCACATTTTCTTCTAATTTTTCACTTTTTTGTTTTTGTTTGACTGATTCTTGAAGTCTTATTGAGTCATTCACTTGCATTTGTTCAATTCTTATTTTTAAAGTGTTGTTTTCTTCAGTTACCTTTTTAAGCTCCTTTTGTAACTGGCCAATTGAATTTTTTTGTTCATTGCAATGTTTTTCCACTTCACTAATTTTATTTTTCAATACATTGGCGTCTGTTTCATGTCTCTTTTGCAGGGCATCATATCCTTCTTGCACTGATTTCAATTTATTTTCCCATTTATCCTCCAGCTCTCTTCTGAGGTTCTTTATGCAATCTTCCAGAAAGGCCTTTTGAAAAGGGGACCAGTGATGGTCCTTAATAACTTCCTTTGGAGTTTTGTCTAAAGGAACCTCAGGATCTGGGGTCATCCCTTCTTTCTCTTGATAAAAGCTGTCCATAGTGAGATCTCTCTTTTGCTTCTTCATTTTTTTAGACAGTTTCAATGTCTCTTTATGGCTTGGAAAAAAATGGTGGCTGAAGATCTTTGCCCTGGGGCAATTTTGCGAATTAACTTAAGGTGCTGGACCAGTGGGGGCCAGAGTCCACTGCTTATCCCTCTGTCCGAGTTAGACAAACCTGATATGAAGTTCTTCAGAAAGCAGTGTCCAAATATTTCTGGATTCGTTGACTTGAAGATAAATTCAGAGGCTTATTTTATTGTTGGTTTGAGAGAAGATCGGAGGAGGACGCAGAGAGTCACGTTTTCACTCTGCCATCTTGGCTCCGCCCCCCCCCTTGGCTCTGCCAAAACATATTTTGGCTAGGCAGATGAAAATTCTTTTGTACGTTAATGACTCTATGACATGGTTTTCAATCAATCACTGTTTGTCTTAGAAATATTTTATTCAAGTTTTTTAAATTGTTTTTCAATCATGTCTGAATCTTTGTAACCCCATTTGCTAGTTTCTTTGGCTTGCTTTGTTGGTTTATTTTAGCAAAGGTGCTGGAGCAGTTTATATTTGAGTAAACTGAGACAGACAAGGTTAAATGATTTACCCAGTGTCTGAGACTAGATTTTAACTCAGGTCTTCTTGACTTCCTGATTCCAGCCCTCTACGTTATCCACTGTGCCACCTACCTGCCTAAACTACTTTTTGTGCTATTCCTCAAATAAGACACTTCATTTCCTGACTTCATGACTTCTAATTGGCTGAACTCCATGCCTAGAATATTCTTCATTCTCATCACTGCCTCTCAGCCTTTGTGGCATTTTTAGACAGCTTAGATGACAACTTCTTTAACAATACTTTATCATCTCTTCTTCCCCCCATGTTTTCCCTATAATATCATACCTACTTACATTGTGTATATCTTATATTTACCGTTGTTTGTATCTGGTCCTCCCCTTCCCCCCCCCACCATTAAGTCTTCTCCATTAAATAATGGTCAGGCTATTATTTTACCTTTCTTTGTATCTCTGGTACTTATAACGAAGTCTGGAATATAATAAACACTTTATAAAAGATTGGTAGTTGTATGGAGTATATATATTTAATAAAGAGCTAAATTAAGAATTTAAAAAGAGCAGAGAACAATGTGAGCTAAACTTGTTGGAAAAGATTTTTTGTTCATAGGCTAAAGCTGAGTTTTGATTAAAATTATTATTTTAAATTGCCTCATTAAAAAAGTTATAAGTGAATTTGGACATTTCTCTGATTGGTACTTAACCGTATGACACTTATTCTGACTTATACTTGATTTCTGAGATGCTTCATTTCTTTCTAGAATATCTTATGCTTAAGGATTTTTAGTAGTAGACAAAATGTCACACATAGTGTACTTCGATTATTAGTTTACTTACCTTCTTTGAATTTTATCCATCTATAACTTGCACAAGATAATAAAAAATTGTAATTAAGAGTGTCCTATAGGGAATATTTTCTATATGGTTATCATTCATGATGATTTTTTTCAGTAGTATAAATGAGCTTTTTTTATTCTAATCTCACAAAAAACATTAATAGGACAAAATTAGGGGGAACATTTCCTGTACCATCCTAAACCAAGGTAAAGAAACAGAAAGTCACTTTTTTTTGTTTAACCAAAGGCATATTATGATGTTTCTTGGAAAAGAAAAAAAGATGTATCTCTGGGAAAGGAATATGGAGCTACTTTTCCCATAAGTGTTTTAGTAATGAAAGGGAAAATGATGTTTTTTTCATAAAAGAATTTTCATTCTTGATTTACCAAGTGCTTTATCAATAATTACTGAACAATTCCCAGGATCCTCACTATACTCTGTATACTAGCAAATGTAATAATAGGTGTACAGCACAATCCAATGAAATTCCTATAGTGAGTGTTAAGCTCATGATAAGTTTTGCATTGGCAAAATGTATATTGTCATAGCTGCTCTCCCCTCTATTCCACATCTCTTTATAAAAATTTGATATAAGTGAATTTATGGAAAACAATTAGAATGTCTTGAAAGAATGGTATTACAAATATAATGATAATATATACATATATATACATAGATAGACATATATACAAACATCAGTAGAGTATTAATGAGTCAAAAAGTATGATTGTGTTGAGGAGAAAGACACCCCAACAAGATTAGAGGCTCCCCTGGTTGGTGTCATGACTTTGGAAAAAGAATTTGCACACAATTTGTCTCCAAATTAAGGGGAAAAGATATATTACACTGCTTGCCCATGGACTAAAGTTTCAAAGGAACTTATCAAAGGGAGTTTGGTAAAGAGAAGCTTGGAGATATTACTCTACTTGACAGCAGACTAATTTCAGGGGGATCTAGTAGAGTCAGAATCAAAAAGATAACTTGATGGGAAAGAGAAACAAAAATTAGGTTGATATGCTACTATTATGAGGTACAGTTGCAGAGTGGTGGTGCGGGGCAGATATCCCATCATTGAGTTCTACAGCTTACTGACCAATAGACCAATATTGCTATTGGCCAGTTCTGTCTGTGCCATTCCCAAGGCTGCATAGTTTTAGGATTTCTCAGGGCAAGAGAAATTCTCACACCTCTTCATTCCTCCCTCAAGCAATCCAAACCCAAATTCTTTGGGGGCAAAGATTGTTTTCTTCTGGAGCTGCTTCAGGCTAACAAGAGGTATAGAGATAGTCCTGCCTAGCTGAGTCCAAATTGAGGAGGGGAGACTTGATGGTGGCAGCAGAATCCAGGGAGTGTTGCGTTTTAGGATAAGGTAGCTGGTGGTATCCAGGTTGGGAAGTTCATGGCCTGGAGTCTGGAAGATACAAAATTTACTAGTAGTAGGGGAGAAAACAATTATCTTGGAGAAAGTGGAGGATAATACCAACAATAAAAAAGAAAGCCAGGATGAGTCAGACCTAATTGTTTGACCAGTGAAAATAGGTTTCCCAAGAGATTTGGAGGGCATTCTTTCCCAAGTAAATGGCTTGGTGAGAGCCAAAAAGAAGTTCCACTGGTTGACCTCTGGGATCAGAAGTTAGTCTGAGGGTCCACTCAGAAGGAGAAAGGATGTATCTGCTTTCCTTAGTAAAGACCTGTTCCTGGGAGCTATATAAGGGAGTCAGGGACTTGGGGAATCAAAGGTGCCATCATGGGCATTCCAGCCATAGCATGGCTGCTGAATCTGCAAGCCTGTTTCCCATGACCTGAAATGAATATCCCTTCTGGTGTTCTTTACAAAATGTGGACTTTAGACAATGAAACTTAATAGCCTTGGGAGCCTAGAGTGGTAAGGGTTTTTGTAGCAGCAGCCAGAGAAATCTCTTGGGTTGGGCTACAGATAATGATGTTGCAATTAAACAGCTCCAGATTTCTTAAATCTTTAGCCAGTTCCTGTCCAAATGCACTTGGAGATCTGAGAAGAGAAAGTTGGGTCCCTGATTTCACCATTAAGTCACGCCCCATCAAGGGGGCAGAACAGGAGGAGATGATAAGAAAAGAGTTTTTGAATAATAGGCCACCAAACTGACAAGGCAGAGAGAAGGTCTCAAAACAATTCCCTTTAATTCCCAACACCTTAAGAGGGGAGAGGTGGGTGGAACAAGAGTTCTAGAGCAGAACAGAAAAGGAGTCTCCCATAAAATCAAAGAGAAATTCAATGGACTTACCTGCCACATCCAAAGTTACCCTAGGTTCAGCCATCATGATGTAGTAAAGGGAGGCCCTAGCCAAACCCCAGGTGCTGTTCTTCTTGGTGCTGAGTAGAGCAAAGGAACCCATGGTTAGCAATCTCTCTTCCTGTGCCACACCTGGTTGCACTTAGGGCATGAGTCTGGGGTATTTTTTCCAAGAAGAGAACAATTGTGAGAGTAATGAAGCTGGCCATGGCATATGAGACATGAACCCTTAAGGTTCCCGGAAATGTCAGCAGCTAAAATTTGAGCCTATTCTCTGATTCCCCTAGCTCTGCAATCTCCCTCCTCTGCTACAGCTTGGTCCCTATTATTGAAAACTCCAAAAGCTGTTCCCAATAATAGTGCCTGGGGAGATTGAGGAACCATGGTTAACTTCTGCAGTTTTTTCCAAATGTCTGGGGCAGATTTACTAATAAAATGCATCCTTAGGACAGTTGTCCTCTCTGGAGAAGTAGGGTTCACATTAATGTATTTCTTCAGAACCTTTATAAAGTGACCTTGAAAAAGGGCAGTATTTTCTTCAGCTCCTTGTTTACCCAAGGATCTTCCTTAAGTTTTTCATAATTAACTTGCTTAATTCCTTTCTTCATATTTTTAATGAGGCAGATTAGAAAATGATCCATTCTGTGTGTCTGCTTTCTTCCTGATAATAATATAGGGTCTGAATCTGGGACAATTATATCCCCTGGGAGGTATTTATCAGGGGAGGAGGACTTAGCCATATCATCCCCAAACTTCAGGGCTAGATCCCAGATTCTCTTTTTCTTCTTTATGATGCAGCAAGAGGAGATAAATATATTAACATCTCAGATAAGATCAAATTGTAGGGGCTTTAAAAACCTCAATATATCTAGTGGGGGCCCCAGAGTAATGCCCAAATTTTTCCTCCATCTGGGAAAGGTCTGACATTGAAAAAGCCATATGTGTTCCATCCTTAGTGTCTGCTACTTCTCTAAATGGGCAGAGTTGAGAAGGGGTGGCTGAAATAGGATCCTTAGGGAGAGAAAAGGGGATCCTACTCATAATATGAGAGGGGCTAAGGAGTGATGTCTGGGAGGTTTAAGAAAAAGACTTAAGAGATGAGGGTCCAGGGGAAGGGCATTGAATTAAAGAAATATTGCTGGACATAAGGTTTAGATCTTGATAAGGGGGTGATCCCAGAAGGGTTTCCCAGGCTTCCTGAGAAAGACTGCATGAGGAGGTAAATGGGGATCCCTTGCCCTTGGAGGAGTAGAAAAGAGGTCATCTAAGAGGCCATTGTTCAAGTTCCCTTCAGTAGGTTTAAAGATAGAGATGAACTGCTCTAGCTTTACCATAAGCCTTAGAATTCCTAAATCTATATTCTCCTTGCCTCCCTGGCATCCCAGAAAAGGTGAAAAAAGGTGGCAAAGTTTCCTTAGCCAAGAAGGAACTTTGCTGAGAAATGGCAAGCATTTTCAAGTCAGGCATCCCTGGCAAAGAAAATTTGGAGAGCTCATAGCTTAGACAACCTAGGCAAGCATCCTAGGAGCTTAGGGTATTCCTTCAACTATAGGATCAGGGTGAAAAGAGTTTACCATAACAAAGAGGGCATAAAATTTTTGGGGCAGAGGCCCAACTTTGGGCATCAAAAATGTTAAGGAGAAAGACGCCTCAACAAAATTAGGGTCCCCCTTGATCGGTGTCACCCACACAATTTGTCTCCAAGTTAAGGGGCAAAGATTTATTATACTTCATGACAGCTGGGTAAAGTTCCAAGGGAATCTAGCAAAGGGAGTTTAGTAAAAAGGCAGAAACAAGAAGAAATTGCTGCTTGACAGTGGTCTAATTTCAAGAGAATCTAGCAGTCAGAATTAGGGAGATGATTGTGACCCCAATTGAAGTGGACTAAATTTCCAAGGAGATCTAGCAAAGTCTCAGAATCGAGAAGATAACTTTATGGGAAAGAGAAAAACAAAATTAGGTTGATATACTAATATTACGGTTTAGGGGTACAATTGCAGGGGTAGTTCCCATCACTGATTTCTACAATTTACTGATAAACACAATCAATATTGAATTACTGCTATTGGCCAGCATTGTTTGTGCCATTCCCAAGGCTAGCTAGCCTTAGGATTTCTCAAGCCATGCCCCTTTCTCACACCTCTTCAATTATTTTAGTAAAGTTTATTTTGTATTGTCAAAATGCTTTCTAAAAAGATTCCCTGCAGTGAATTCCTTGCTTCTTTACAACCCCATAACTATTTAATTTCATTGTTTTTAATTGTTTTGGTCCACGTGGGTATGAGTTGGAATATCAAAGTTTATTGCATTTTACATCTCTTTGATAATTAGTAATGTTGGCCAAAGTTTTCAAGTTATTATTAAGTATTTGCTTCCAAAAAATCTTTCTACAGAGCCTCATTGTGATGTAAAAGTAGTCCTGGTCACTTAAGGTCCAGTGAGAAGAGAAGAGTTCAAATTCTGTAAAGTTTTACATTGTTAGAAAGTCTTTGCATTTTGTTCAGGTAATAAATTATGCCTTCTGTCTGAAAAAAATAATTCTATACAGAGTAATTTATCCTGAGAAAGCTTGCTAATGAGAATTCTTTTGCTTTTCAATCCATGGGACGAGAAAAATATAAAATGGACAAAGTCTTTCATTTCTCCTGTAATGATGAAGTACTGGTAGAAGAGGAGACAGAGGGTACTAGAAGTGCCATGCTGTTTTGAGATCATTTAAAACATATTAATCATTTCACATAATAAATTTTTACCCCAATCCTGTAATTGAAAGGATATCCCAAGCTCCTAGGAAGCTTGCCTAGGTTGTCTGAGCTATGAGCTCTCCGAATTTTCTTTGCCAGGGATACCTGGCTTGAAATCTCTTGCCATTTCTCGGCAAAGTTCCTTCTTGACTAAGGAAACTTTGCCACCTTTTTTATCCTCTCTGGGATGCCAGGGAGGCAAGGAGGCTATAGATCTAGAAATTCTAAGCCTCTTGACAAAGATGGGGCAGTTCACCTTTATGGAGTAACAAACAAAATTATATATTCTTTGGAGAAAAAAAATTAAGTCAATCTTAAAATTCTTGGGATAAATAAATAAAATCAGAGAAGGGAAAAGTTGAAGCTAAATGTAACTAACAGATTTCCCATAGCAGAGTATAAAATTTGCATGAAGAAATCTCTCTGCATTTTGATTGATATTGCATTAAAAGTGTCCATTGATTGTCCTTGTTAAGGACAATTAATCCTGAATGGTTTGAAAGTTCCTACGATTATTTCAATCGAAATTTATATTTCATATACTTTCATACTTTTTGAATAGTGCCCATATATTCTTAGCTAAAAATTTCCAACTACATTATTGTTATTATGAGAAATGGAATCTTAGTGCATTTGTGTAAAAATTCATGAGATTTTGGGGGATCTCTTATTTCATTTGTGCTTTCCAATTATTTGTGTTTGCTTTTTGGATGGAGACTGTTATTTCTCAGAGTACTCTGACACTGCCCCAGGTATTTTTCCTTAACAACACAAAAGCTTTCTACCTCCCAGTAAAGATAGAGAAAAGAACTGGACTTGTGATTTCATTGGTATAGGGAGCTTCTGGTGAAGAATCTCCTTTTTCACCTAGTCCAAAAAGAAAATTATTATTAAATGAATGAATCTGGGAGGAGAAGACCCTCGGGGTTTCTAGCCAAAGTAGAAATGACTGCTATTTACAGTTAATCTAAATCAATCTGAGCCCAAACAATGATTAAATGGGGCTTGACCTAGACCTCTTGGTGGCCAATTTGAATCAGACTAGTTTTGGTTTAAGGCATGGTCCTTAAAAAAGAAGCCTAGCCGGCAAACTCCAAGATATTTGGGGAGGGTTCAGAGGTGCAAGAGAGAAAAAATGATTTTAAGAGAATCTATTTGGACAGAGAGAAGAAAGGAAGAAATAGAAGGAGGGAGAGAGGGAGAGAGGGGGAGAGGGAGGGAGTAAGGGAGGAAAGGAAGGAAGGAAGAAGGAAGAAAGAAAAAGAGGGAAGGAGGGAGGAAGGAAGGAAAGAAAGGAAGGAGGGAGGGAAGGAGAAAGAGAGGGAAGAAGAGAGGGAAGGAAGAAGGAAGGGAGGGAGGGAGGAAAGAAAAAAGGAGGGAGGAAAGGAACGAAGAGAGGGAAGGAAGCAAAGAAGAGAGGGAGAGAAGGAAAGAAGGGAAGGAAGAAGGAAGGGAGGGAGGGAGATAAGAGGAAGGTTGAAGGAAGAAAAGGAGGAAGGGAGGGAAGGAGGATTGGAGGGAGAGAAGGAGGAAGGGAGGAAGGAAGGAAGAAGGGAGGAAGGGAAAGAGGGAAGAGAGGAGAGAGAGAAGAGAGGAGAGAGGGAGGAAGTGAGGAAGCTAGGGAAAAAGGGAGGGAGGAAGTACAAACAACAACAAAGTTCTTTATCTTCTCATTATTATAAGTGAGAATATTTGTCCTCAGGAGCCAATTTTTTTTTTCTTTTTCTCCACAAAAAAGTAGTATAATTGTCCATTATGATAATCAAATGTTGGTACTATTAACTTAACAATAATACTAACCCACATTTATATAATACTTTATAAATTACTTTCCCCTATAATCTTATGGGCTACAGGTATCATGTACCTTTTAGAGTAAGAAATTTGGAACATGTTCTTCTGTTTTCATTGGAAGGATGCTAACTCCTGAGTAGTGACTCAGCACTGGAATAAATTAACAAACCATACTGCAAATTCCTCTAAATATAATAAATAAAAAGTGTTGCTCTAAACATCCTGTGAAAAAGAGTTCCTATACTTCCTCTGGGTAAATATTCAAACCACAGTCATAAACATGGTCAGATGTATTATTTTTATGGATTCAGTATTTCCTCCAAGTTTCCATTTCACAACATGACTTTGCTTTTTTTTTTTTTTTAACTATCTGAATACTTCTAAGAACTGATCCCCTAAGACCTAGTACTATGCTTGGCATACAATAAGTGTTTAATAAATATTTACTAATAACTGATCATGTTATAAAAATAATTGTGTGTTTATTTTATCTGGTGATGTTAATGTATAAATTCAGATATTCATAGGCTGAACTATTAAAGAAAAACTGCAGAAATATGGTAAATAGGTCCTTGCCTCTTATTTTTATAGAATGGGCCCTTCTATGCCACACAAAAGTATTCAAAATGTAAAAACAATTCTCCACCTAAGTGCAAAAATATTTTTACATATAACAGTTTTAAAAACATGTAGCAAATATATTTCTATTTCATATTAGCATCTATTTTAAATTGGTTTCAATGGATTAAAGTTTTTCAACTTTTAAGCAAGTCAATTTATTCATTTGTTGACAGTTTTTTAATATTTCCCACTCCAAATCCCACAATGTCTAATATAGTGTCAATAAATGCTTGATAATTTACTTACCCACATAAACTAATTTAATCTAAAAAATATTCAATAAGATTTCTAGTTTTAACATGCAGAATCAAACACTGTATCAGTTCTTTTAAGTCCCTAAGTTTTCTTCCTGTCTGTTTGAAATCTCTTCTTACTTGCACTAACATAGGAAAATGTTCCATTTGCTTGATCTTTAAATCTTTTTTTTCCTTTTTTTTATAAAGCTTTTTATTTACAAAACATGAGTGACCTTTCAACATTGACCTTTGCAAAAAAAACTTTTTTTTCCCCAAGCTTTTCCTTTCCTTCTCCCCACCCCCACCCCTAGATGACAGGTATTCTAATACATGCTAGATAGGATAAATTATATGACAAATACAGTACATGTATACATATCTATACAGTTATCTTACTGCGCAAGAAACATCAGATCTAGAAAGAGAAGAAGAAAAAAAACAACCTAAGAAGGAAAACAAAATGCATGGAAATATTCACAGAAAGTGTTAAAATGCTGTGTTGTGGTTCACTCTCAGTTCCCACAGGCCTCTCTCTGGATGTATATGACTATCTTCATCGCAGCACAACTGGTTTGAATCACATCATTGTTGAAGAGAACCATGTCCATCAAAATTGATCATCGTATAGTCTTGTTGCTGTGTATAATGTTCTCCTGGTTCTGCTGATTTCACTCAGCATCAGTTCATGCAAGTCTCTCCAATCCTCTTTGAAATCCTCCTGTTGGTCATTTCTTACAGAACAATAATATTCCATAACATTCATATACCATAATTTATTCAGCCATTCTCCAATTGATGGCCATCTTTTCAATTTCCAGTTTCTTGCCACTACAAAAAGGGCTGCCACAAACATTTTTGCACATGTGGGTCCCTTTCCCTCCTTTAAAATCTCTTTGGGATATAGGCCCAGTAGAAACACTGCTGGGTCAAAGGGTATGCACTGTTTGATAACTTTTTGAGCATAGCTCCAAATTGCTCTCCAGAATGGTTGGATCCGTTCACAGTTCCACCAACAATGTATCAGTGTTCCAGTTTTCCCACATCCCCTCCAACAGTTATCATTATCATTTCCTGTCATTTTAGCCAATCTGACAGGTGTGTAATGGTATCTCAGAGTTGTCTTAATTTGCATTTCTCTGATCAATAGTGACTTGGAGCACCTTTTCATGTGACCAGAAATAGTTTCAATTTCTTCGTCTGAAAATTGTCTGTTCATATCTTTTGACCATTTGTTAATTGGAGAATGGCTTGAATTCTTATATATTTGAGTCAATTCTCTATATATTTTAGAAATGAGGCCTTTATCAGAACCTATGGATGTAAAAATATTTTCCCATTTTACTGCTACCCTTCTAATCTTGTCTGCATTCATTTTGTTTGTACAAAAACTTTTTAACTTGATATAGTCAAACTTATCTATTTTGTGATTAATGATGACCTCTAGTTCTTCTTTGGTCACAAATTCCTTCCCCCTCCACAGGTCTGAGAGGTAAACCATCCTACATTGTTCTAATTTGTTTATAATATCATTCTTTATGCCTAGATCATGAATCCATTTTGACGTTATCTTGGTATATGGTGTTAGGTGTGGGTCAATGCCTAATTTCTTCCAGACTAGTTTCCAATTATCCCAGCAGTTTTTGTCAAATAGTGAGTTTTTATCCCCAAAACTGGGGTCTTTGGGTTTATCAAACACTAGATTACAATTGTCATTGAGTATTTTGTCCTGTGAACCTAACCTATTCCACTGATCCACTACTCTATTTCTTATCCAGTACCAAATGGTTTTGGTGACCACTGCTTTATAATATAGTTTTAGATCTGGTACAGCTAGGCCACCCTTATTTGCATTTTTTTCATTAATTCCCTTGAAATTCTTGACTTTTTGTTTTTCCAGATGAATTTTGTTGTTATTTTTTCTAGTTCAGTTAAATAATCTCTTGGGAGTTTGATTGGTATAGCACTAAATAGATAGATTAGTTTAGGTAGTATTGCCATCTTTATTATATTCGCTCGACCTATCCAAGAGCACTTGATGTTTTTCCAATTGTTTAGATCTGACTTAATTTGTGTGGAGAGTGTTTTGTAGTTTTGCTCATATAGATCCTGACTTTCCCTTGGCAGATATATTCCCAAATATTTTATACTATCGATAGTTATTTTGAATGGAATTTCTCTTTGTATCTCTTGCTGTTGCATTTTGTTGATAATGTATAAAAATGCTGATGATTTATGTGGATTTATTTTGTATCCTGCAACTTTGCTAAAGTTGTGGATTAATTCTAATAGTTTTTTAGTTGATTCTCTAGGGTTCTCTAAGTAGACCATCATATCATCTGCAAAGAGTGATAATTTGGTTTCCTCATGACCTACTCTAATTCCTTTAATCTCTTTTTCTTGTCTTATTGCCAAGGCTAGCATTTCTAATACAATATTAAACAGTAATGGTGATAGTGGGCAACCTTGTTTCACCCCTGATCTTATTGGGAATGGTTCCAGTTTATCACCATTACATATGATGCGAGCTGATGGTTTTAAATAGATGCTACCGACTATTTAAAGGAAAAGTCCATTAATTCCTATACTCTCTAATGTTTTTAATAGGAATGGATGTTGGATTTTATCAAATGCTTTTTCTGCATCTATTGAGATTATCATATGGTTTTTGTTAGTTTGGTTATTAATATAGTCAATTATGTTAATAGTTTTCCTAATATTGAACCATCCCTGCATTCCTGGTATAAATCCTACTTGGTCATGGTGTATTATTCTGGGAATGATTTTCTGTAATCTCTTTGCTAATATTTTATTTACGATTTTTGCATCAATATTCATTAAGGAGATTGGTCTATAATTTTCTTTCTCTGTTTTTGTTTTACCTGGTTTAGGTATCAGTACCATGTCTGTATCATAAAAAGAGTTTGGTAGGAGTCCTTCATTCCCTATTTTTTCAAATAGTTTATATAATATTGGAGTTAACTGTTTTTTAAATGTTTGGTAGAATTCACATGTAAATCCATCTGGTCCTGGGGATTTTTTCTTAGGGAGTTGATTAATGACTTGTTCTATTTCTTTTTCTGAAATGGGACTATTTAAGTAATTTATTTCCTCTTCTGTTAATCTGGGCAATCTATATTTTTGTAGATATTCCTCCATTTCACTTAGGTTATCAAATTTATTGGCATACAGTTGGGCAAAGTAACTCTTGATTATTGCTCTAATTTCCTCTTCATTGGTGGAAAGTTCTCCCTTTACATTTTTGAGACTAACAATTTGATTTTCCTCTTTCCTTTTTCTAATTACATTAACTAGAGGTTTATCTATTTTGTTGGTTTTTTCATAAAACCAACTTTTAGTTTTATTTATTAATTCAATAGTTTTTTTACTTTCAATTTTACTAATCTCTCCTTTTATTTTTAGGATTTCAAGTTTGGTATTTGATTGGGGGTTTTTAATTTGTTCTTTCTCTAGCTTTTTTAGTTGCAAGCCCAATTCATTGATTTTCTCTTTTTCTATTTTATGCAAATAAGCATCTAGAGATATAAAATTTCCCCTTATTACGGCTTTGGCTGTATCCCACAAATTTTGGTATGTTGTCTCATTATTGTCATTCTCTTGAATGAAATTAGTAATTGTGTCTGTAATTTGCTGTTTCACCCATTCATTCTTTAGGATAAAATTATTTAGTTTCCAATTGCTTTTTGGTCTATTTTCTCCTGGCCTTATATTGCATGTGATTTTTATTCCATCATGATCTGAAAAAAATGCATTTATTATTTCTGCCTTCCTGCGTTTGATTTTGAGGTTTTTGTGTCCTAACACATGGTCAATTTTTGTATAAGTTCCATGGACTACTGAGAAAAAAGTAAACTCCTTTCTGTCTCCATTTAATTTCCTCCAAAGATCTATCATACCTAACTTTTCTAACATTTTGTTTACCTCCTTAATTTCTTTCTTATTTATTTTGTGGTTTGATTTATCAAGTTCTGAGAGAGGGAGGTTGAGATCCCCCACTATTATAGTTTTGCTGTCTATTTCTTCTTGCATCTATCTGAACCTTTCCTCTAGGAATTTCCATGCTATACCACTTGGTGCATATATGTTTAGTATTGATATTGCTTCATCATCTATGGTACCCTTTAGGAAGATATAATTTCCTTCTTTGTCTCTTTTAATGAAGTCTATCTTTGCTGTTACTTGGTCTGATTGATCTTTAAATCTTGTCAAATAAAATAAGAAGAAAAATTTATAAGTCATATCCAGGGGAAAAAATTATAAGCTTCATAGTACTCTCTTGTTGCTTTTGTTGTTATTCAAGCGTTTGCTTCATTTATTTTTACTTTACTTACTCTTTCAAATATTCAGAATCTTAAATTGTTTACTGCTCTCATTTCAACTCTGTCAAAGACATGTTCCCCCCAAACATCTTCTCATATCTTACCTTGTTGAGACTTTCTGTGTGCTACCTTAAACACACACACACACACACACACACACATACACACACACACACCACCTGTTTACTGAACTTAACCAGTGTTGATTAAACTCCCTAAACCACTCCCAAGGGTTGCCTCAATCAGATTAAAAACATAAATTGGAAATATTTAACAAAATCAAAAAAGTACAATAGAACATAGATAATGTTAATATGTGTTTTCTAAGTCACTATATAAGCAGAGATGCTAGTGAGCCATTTTCTATTACAATTTGACACAATGTAGCCTCAAGCTCAAATTGAAAGGGGATTTTTCCAATAGAGAACTTTGGAAACTACATTGACTTGGAAACCACAAATTTACATCATCTATGTTGTACTGCATTTTTATTTGTTTCATTAAAAATTTCCCACCTATATTTTAAACTTCACATGTGGCAACTTTGTTTGATGTCAGGTCTACAGCACTTTTTTTCTACTCTCTGAAACAAAAAAAAATTGAAGGAGACAAAAACTTTCCTGGATGGTATTTGCAAAATAACTCATACTACTGATGTCACAAAGCCAATAATCTACAAGATTCTTTTTTAGTACATTAAGATAGTTTTAGATATTGCTTCTTGGGGGGGCTTTGTCTTTATGCCCTTGGCATCTTTTGGAAAATCTTAGGTGTCAGGTTGTATTACAAACTTCACCAATTCTTGAGCACAAAGAATACAGGAAAGCTTTTCAACAATGATTTTCATGTCAGGGGATGAGTGACAGACATGTTCTTCAAAATACCTTGAACACTTCCCTAGTCTTATGTGTCTATTTCCAGCGCTATCCTCTAGTGGAAAGTGATGATACCCTGTCAATGAGAGATTAAGAAACTCTTACCTATGTAATATTGCTTGTCTTGTCATGATTAATTGCTTAGTTGTTTTAACCTATATTTATCATTCCCAGTGTTCTGCTTTGTGATGGATGAAATCTGAAATAACTAAAGAAATGGAGGTTCAAGCTTCTGAGTATATCTATTTATTAACAAAAGCATATACACTGCATAACAATTCAGGACTACACCTCTTTAGCTTGGTACTGGACCTCAAATGTAGGAGGAGACAGATTTTTATGAATAATAAATTAAAAAGATATAAACCAGAATAAATGATTAGGTAATTTGATTTCTAATTGAAGTAAAACTGATGAATTTTATAAATTGAGATGGGTGAAGAGTGAGTTTTGGTTGAATTGGGAGGTAGTGAGTGAGTTTCAAGGTCCTTTCCTTCCCAGAATTAGAAGATGCTAATTAATTGCATCCCCCTGAATTTTATAAAATAGATGGCTTGTGCCATCTATTTTTCCCATGAATAATTTATAAAATAAAATAAAATGAAATGAAAGGTAATATATATGTCAGCACAACATGGACTCAGTGTTTATGGGATGGAATTCAACTGACTATTTTGATTCTTCGACAAAATCAACTCCATTTTGTAACTATCCTTCACTTGATTTTTTTGTGTTCCAAGTTATCTCTCATAGAATAGTTTTTCCAGAAATCATGATTATGACCTAGTTTAGGACTCTGTTATGTTTCAGCATTCCCTGTCCCCAAACCCCTAAATTCAAATAATTAACATGTTCTACATCTATCAAATCTGACTGCTGATAGTTTTTAACTTCTGATTTTGTGTTTATTCAGTTCACCTTTATGTTTATCATCATTATCATGACTATTATTATTCTACTTCAGAGAGAGACAGAGTTGTGAAATGAATAGAGCATGTTAATACTTGGGTTCAAGTTCTGCCTTAATTATATACTGGCTATGTAAGCCAGTTTAATTTTTCAGTTCTCTAAGTAACTTTGTAAGATTACAAATTGCAGAAAAGTTATTGATGTTCAATGGGAGAATGAATTTATATTCTAGGAGTTCTCTAGACCAATGGAATCATAGCTTTAGCCCTTACCTTGATGCCTAATAAATTAAAATTGAATAGAAATGCAAGCTATCCAGTGAATAGAATGCCAGATCTGGAGTTAGAAAGACTCTCCTTGCAGAGTTCAACTCTGACTTCAGACACAAGTTATATGACTGGTAGGCAAGCAACTTAATCCATTTTGGCTTAGTTACTTCCTCTATAAAATGAGAAGTAAATAGCAAACTATTTTAACATTTTTACCAAGAAAACTGGGTTAGCAAAGAATTGAACATGACTGAAAAAAATTGAACAACAAAAACCAAGAATAATTATTGTTATTGTTGATAATAATAACACAAACTTTGACAAATTGCTTGATTCCCCTGGGTCTTAATTTCTTCACCTGTAAAAAGAAATAACCTGGGTTATTTCTAAATATCTTTGCAACTTGAAAATGCTTTAATATTATGAAAATATCTTGAAAAATAATTAGAGATTATGTCAGAAAATGGGATGAAACTATATTATTGAGCGTCTTTTAACTGAAAGCTTGGCCTTGCCCCAGATCTGTCAATATCTGAGTTATTTAATTGTTAAACATCCTATATATTTTATGACACCCTTAAGCTAAAGATTTTTAGTTAGTTTTTTGATGATTTTTCCATTAAAACTGGTTCTTTTCATCTTTCAGGAAAAATATCTCCCTTCAGTCACCAATAATTTCTCTAATGGCCATGAAAGAGAAAGCAAAAGCAAAGCTGAAAGAGTTGGTAAATTAAAGACTTTTTGCATATCACCTTTTTATGCTCCATATTCCAACAAATAATCTCAAGCCTTTTTCTTAATGGACCATTTAATCAACAAATATTTGCAGCCTTTACAACCTTTTTTTATAACCCCTTCACCAGAGAGAAAAGAACTTTGAACTCCCTTGATGTTACCATTTAAAGAGACCTAGGCAGTTTAAATGAAGTATGACGTATGTGTCTTGGCATTGAAACAGGGTTGCCAAGAGAGTTACCTTGGTAACAGGGATAGTTCCTTGATCTGAGTGTAAAGATCACAATTATGTTAAATGACTCAGAGGTGTTCTGTCACTCAGTCTGCCTGAAAATACCAGAAATAAGTCAAATAGCACAGAAGAATTTAAGAGAAAAAATAATATATGTTGACAGCAGCAACAATAGGAATAACAAGGGAACAATAAAGTTCATTGTATTCACTATAACAACATAGAGTGAAGCAATAGAGCATTCAAGAAAGAAAAAACTTGAGAGATCCGGGAACCATGTGCATATGTAAAAGACCAGAGGACAAGCTGGCCAGAGGAAAATGAGGGGAAAAAAAACTAAAATGGAAAAGACAACCTGGATGTTGCTCTTTGCTTGGTGTCTCATCAAAATTGGTAGTTCAAGTCATATGAACTCTATCAGCACATACAGACCATAGTCTAATAAACCCTGATTTCTTTCCAAGTAAGAGAAACCTGTCCAAAATAGGAATATAAGTAGAAATGATTTATAGTGGTCTTTAGGAAAAGTGGGATCTATTGAAAGGAGAATTGCTTGATTTCTCATAATCTTAAATTCTCTTCCATTACTAAGCACAATAGGGCACAGAAAGGATAGTAGAAATGTATAACAACAAATTATTGGTGCTGGGGATAGGGATATACTCAGAAAATACTTTTAAATTTAATCTGCATTATTAACATTTGATATGTTATTCTAGGTTTGAACAATCATCAAACAATAACTCAAGCCCTAATTTGCAACGTTTGTAGATTTCTAAGATAAAAATTTAGTCACATTGAAAATTTAACCATCTATTCTCATAAATGGTATAATTTAACTCTAAGACAAGCCTGGTTATAAGTTCAGAAAATAGAAGATTAGAAAGATGGAAAGAAAACAGGAATATTAGCAATAACAGTCATGATCTTACTTCTAGGAAGAAAAAAAAAGCAGGGGGTGATTTTATAGTGACTGGACACAGTTTAAAATGTTTGTCTCTTCCATGGTCAAATATTTGTTACCTTTGCTTAAAGACATTTTCCACCCTTTAAGATAAGTTCAAAGTCTCTTTCCTGTCTTGAAGAGAAGATAAAATGACTTGAGGAATGCTCCTCTATTCTTCAGGGTATTAGGAAGAATGAAAATTTTCTTTTAAAAAAACAGAAAAGATGGAGCACCTAGGTGGTGCAGTGGATAGAGTACAAGTTCTGAAGTTAGGAGAACCTGAGTCAAATCTGTCCTTAACACTTTCTATGTTTTTTGCCTTATTTTCCTCTGGTCAACTTGTCCTCTGGTCTTTTACATATGCACATGATTCCTTGTTTTCTCTTCTTCCTTTGATCCTGTTCTGCTACATATTGCCACTATGGTTCCAAATGGCCATCTGGATGATGATGATGAGATGATTTCTCAAGTTTTCTCTTTCTTGAATGCTCCATTGCTTCACTCTATGTTGTTATTGTAGTCACAATGAATTTTATTGTTCCCTTGTTATTCCTATTGTTGCTGCTATCAAGGGTCACTTCCTGTGACTCTGGACAAGTCATTTGACTCTAATTGCCTCAGCAAAAAAGAAATTAATTAATTAATTAGTTAATTAATTAGAAAATTAAAAACAAACAAAAAAACCAGAAAAGATGACCAATCATGATTCCAGAAGCTTAGTGACAAAGCATGCTATTCACCTCCTGACAGAGAGGTGCTAAATTCAAGATAGAGAATGACACACATTTTTGTGTTTTTGAACATGTTCAAGGTAAGAATTTATTTTACTTTTCTATGAGTTATTGCCATAACATTTTTAACATGGAGAAAATATAATAAATTCTTGTTATGTGAAAAGTAAAATGTTATTTGAAAAAAAGGAAAGATTTCAATGTGAAAACAGAAGTAGAGTTCAGAAGAGGGAGAAAAGAATTCTAATTTATGTTAGTATGTTGGAGGTAGAAGAATATGATATGGAAGAAATGAAAGAAAAACCCACTGATTCTGCATCCAGTAAGGCATAACTCCATAAAGGCAAATGTTAATCATTTTATCTTTGTCTTTTTTTTCTCAAAACATAGTACATAGTAGGTACTGAATAAATACTTCTTGAATTAGATACTTGGAGCTAAGTAAAAGACATAAGATTCTTCCTAAAGAGGAGACCACTGGGACCTCTGAGTAGGAAACTGGTGCATGTCCTCCAAGGAATAAAAATAAAAATCCACAGTTGCCATAAACCAAAAAATTCTTGTGTAAGTTAGAAATAGAAATCACAAGTAGTGCTGGGGATGATCCCTTGTAGAGAAGAAAATGGGAAGTTATTTGTTGGTGTGCAAATAACAAAGACATTTATTTTCTTATTGGACATGAATCCATGTTTATTAGAGAGAACCTATCAAATTTATCCAACATGATGGCTACTTTCTATTTTTTCAATAAAACATGTGGATCCAAAAGATCTTCTTCGAATTAATCTAGAAATAAATGTTAAGAATTAAAGATCTTTGGTCAAGAAATTGAAGATATTAGAATCACTTGAGGTATTTTCACTAATGCTGCCAAAAAGCAAAATCTCCTGCTGAGAAAGATAAATTTGTGTTGAGAACAGTTTATTCAGAAGATTGTGTGATTTATTTAAATAGCCCAGAATACAAAAGGGAAGATAGCTAACTAGCTAGATATATAGTTAGCTACCTAGATTTTGTGTGTGTGTGTGTGTGTGTGTGTGTGTGTGTGTGTGTGTTTCAATTATTTCAATCATGTCTGACCTTTGTAACTCCATTTGGAATTTTATTGGCAAATATATTAGAATGGTTTGCCATTGACTTCTCTTGCACATTTTACATATGAGGAAATGAGATGAACAGGGTTAAGTAGCTTGCCCACAGTTTATACAACTAGAAGGCTCGATTTGAACTCGAAAAGATAAGTTTTCTTAACTCTAGGGCACTTCATCCACTGTGCCATCCAAATGCTTATACATACATACACAGACAAACATATACATATATGTATATATATATAATTAAGATTTCAATCTGTTGTTAGAAGACTGGAGGTGATGGGATAAAGGATGCATGTAAAAAAGTTGGCCTTGGAAAATTAAAGTCCAACTTCATTGTCAGAGAAGACAGGAGAAAATTAGGAAATATTGGGAGATGTCAAGTGGTTTGAGATGGAGAGAATGGGGCAGGGGAGAGTTTGCATTGAATGGTCTTAGTGTTTTCAGTAAAGTAGAAGGCAAGATTCTTGACTGAGAGAAGGGGAGAAGATAGAAGTTTAGGAGTTGAAGATAGAAGAGGTTTGGAAAAACTTTCATGTAGAATGAGATCTGGAATCAATCAAGGATGGACAAAAGAACTGCCTTACTGCATGTAGTAAGAGCCCAGTTGAAGTTAAGTAATGTGAATTTACAATATCCCTAAGTAACATGTCTGACACTTTCTCTAGTTGCATTCAGCAATATAAATGTAGGAGTAGAGAGTTAAGATAGAAAGAATAATTCAGCAATGAAATTTGACAAGGGATAAGTGGATGTAAGATAAAAGAACAAGAAAAGAGATTGAATATTGAAAAAGCTGAGAATTGGTGTAGGAGCAGCATTAGTGAATGGCCTGAGAAAATTCTAAGGGGTGAATGGTTTGAAGTTATCTCAATAAAACTGAAATGTACCTTAAAAACCAGCACATACAATACATATTAATTCTCTCTCTTATCTTTGTCACAACAAGAATTATCTCATCCAAAATATTTTTGAATTTTTATTAAGATTTTTTATTTCTTTTGTTAAATTGAAAAAAATTACTTAATAGGCATTAATTTGAAGAATATGAGCAAATATTCTCCAAAGTATACCCATAAATGATCAAGATCATATGAAAGATTGAAGGGGGAATGGCACAAGGCAGAAATAGTTAATGTTCAAGTCTCTATGGAAAGACTGACACCAGCCAGACATCACTGATGGAGTTGTGTATTGATTCAAGCATTCTGGAGGCAATTTGATATTATGCTAATGAAGTGATCAAAATTTACATACCTTATGACCAAGAGATTTCATTGATAGACATGTACCCCAAGGAAATTAAAGACAAAAAAGTCTCATATATGCCAAAACACCCATAAAAGCTTACCTAAATAAAGCCTCTGGAAATATTGTATTTCTTCCATTTCTGTAATGCTAAACAGTTTGTAGCATAAAAACAAAATGGAATATTACATCATGGCAATAAAAATGCATAGGCAGCTAGGTAGATAGAGTGCTGGGCCTAGAATCAGAAAGGCTTATCTTTCTAAGTTCAAGTCTGGCCTCAAACATTTACCAGCTAAATGATCCTAGGCAAGTCATTTAATTCTATTTGCTTCAGTTTCCTCTTTTGTAAAATAAACTGGAGAAAGAAATGGCAAACTACTCCAGTATCTTTGCCAAGCAACCCCCAAACAAAATCATAAAGAGTCAAACATACCTGAAAAGTGACTCAATAATAAAAAATAACTGAATATGAAGAATTTGGAGAAACATAGGAGAGATATGAATTAATGTAGAATGAAGTCAGCACCAGGAAATAATATAAACCACAACAAAGTGAATAGAAAGAACACACACACAATGAAGCTTAATATTGTATAATTATACTAAATGACCCCAGGGAAACTGGGAGAAAAATTATTTCCTTTTTTTTTTCTTTGAAGATGTTAAGAACTATAGATGGGTATGGAACATTGTATTACTGTTGAATTAAATTGACATGTTGTTAAGTTTTGCTTAACTGTCATTTTGCTCTTTTTTTTATTTTGCTTTATTTCAACTGATATTTTTCCAGATAGAGGCCCAAGGAGAGAAACATTTATATACAAATGCGTTAATAATTTTAAATTTAAAAGGGAAATATCTTTTGTCTGCATATCTCTGTATGTTCCATAGTCTCATCAAATAACTTCATTTACATATTATCTTTATTTCCTTGAAAAAAAAACTCCCCAATAGCCTCCAATTAGAAAGGATATATCAGCAAGAAAATTCATAGGATTTGCCCATGAAGTTTTATTTGCCCTTTATCCACATATGTGAATATGTGTAGTAAATGTTTCCCTAAGTTATTTTTAAATTTGTTGTTGTTGTTGTTGCTTTTATATTGGTGTTAATAGATAATGATAGTATATTTCTGTTAGTGTGTAGGGTAGAAATTGAAAGATTGGGAAGAAGAGGTAATTTCTTCTTTGTGGTTCCCACAGTCATATGGACTGTGCTTCTCCTCCCTAGGGTCTTTTTTACAGTAGTGACTTTCCTTTTGGTCAGTATCCTCAATCTCCTGACTCCTTTCACATTTATCTCATATCTTCTTTTGTACTGTCTGACCTAGTTGTTTCTTATTTTATACTCTCTGTCCCATTCCCCTTTTTATATGGTACACTAAACTTTTAGTAATAGAATAGTTCCATGGCTCTCCAGAAGCTCAAATATATAAACTGGTTAATTTATGTTTGCTAAAAGACTTTTATCTTCAATGGCCCACAATACCAAAAGTCTTTATTTTTTGGAACTACTTTTATTTTTTCTGGAGGAGAATCCTTTCTAGTCCCCCAAATTTCTTTAGCATTAGAAATTCTAGGGACCAAAGTTTATAGGCTGCATCTAGCAGAATGAAAGAAACAACAACAAAAGACATCAGTGTTATGGATATGATGTTAGCCATTAGAGTTTATTTATCTAAAACAAATTACACTGTAAAAGATGGATCTTACATCATATGACTAATCTTTATTTCATCTTATAATTCAAAATTACATTAATCTGACAGTGGTATCAGCTCATTAATTAGAAGACAAGTTTTTATGGTGATGTAATTTTACAAAAGCTCTCAGTGAATCACCATGGTACAAAAGAAACATGATGTAAGAGAAAAAGCATTTGCTTTTGGGGTCAGAAAACTTGAGGTTAAATCTTGGCTCTATCATGTACTATCTGTGAGACCTTGATAGACTCAATTCACTTCTCTGACTTTCAGTTTATTATTTAGGAAAATGAAACTGAAATAGACTATATGACTTCCAAGGTCCCTCCCTCTCAACCCTTCCTTCCTCCCATACATGTATATTTAATATTATTAACACTCTGTTAAATTCTCAATAGGAATTCTTTTCAAAAAGTTAATTCAACAAATAATTATTATATATCTACCTGTGTAAGTATTTCTGCCAACCTCAACAGATCACAGATTCAGAATGTATTATAGTCTGCTATCAGGTATTTGTCATTGTTGCTAGAGTTGAAATGATGATGGATGAGGAAAATTATGTAAATCTCCAGCACTTAATACCTCTTTTCCAGTATCAATTGGTCCTATAAAAGTTTGTCCTTTTAGGTTTAATATACATCTTCTAAATTAATTAAATGTTTTTAGCCTTCTCTAATGTATAATATTTTTTTCTTGAATGTTCTATATTAGAACCATATAATAAAGATGTGAAATTTCTCATACATTTCCTGAAATAGATACTTCAATTGGGAAAGGAATACTATTTCAAACTGTGTACTTAGACAGTACTTTAAAAAAACTATATGAAATTAATGGATTTTTGCTAAAAAAATTTTTATCCTTTTAAAATCCATTAGACATAAATTTATTTTCTCCTGTTTCTCACTTTTAGCTCATTTTCTTGTAACTCTCTTGGTAAGACTGGATTCCAACAGACAAATCACTTCCCTGACATTTCCACATTTCAAAGTTACTAGAAATAAAGCCCATTAGCAACAAAATAACTCCTAATTAGGAAGTCTATGCTTCTTTGTTGTCAGGTCAAGAATTACATTATGTTCTTATAGTCAAGCTATTCTCAGAAATACTTCTGATAACAATCTATTTGGAAAGGTACCATACTACGAATAAACTTTCAGTCATATAAACTAAATAATGCTAAAGGGGATAAAAGGATTATATTCACTCATGCAGATACATGATTAATATAGTTATAGCATTGCAACATTGGATCATATAGTCTAATTCATATCTAATTTTCAGTCCTATTATCTTACTTCTTAAAACCTTCAGTAACATGAAACTCTCCTTCAAGAAGGAGACAATTGCATTTGGCAGTTTATTTTAACTTTACTCTTTCTAGTCACAGAAAAAAACAATTCCAATGGAGAAATAAAAATGAAAGCTTAATTTGAGGTAAAGATCTTATTCAGGTCCATTTCTCTTTTGGTTCTGTGCCTGATACACTGAACTTTTCCACAATGACTACCCTTAGAGAGTTTTCTCCCTGTTCTCTGTTTTAAGATCCTTTTCTTTCTCACATTAAACTATAAGGTCCTTGAATACACACAATTGTTATGTGTACTTTTTGCACCTATACATATATGTGTGTGAGTATGTGTACGTATTCCCCGTGCTTAGCACAGTACTTGAAAAATAGTAAAGCCTAAAATAATAGCTCACTCTATCCATCTGCCCATCCATAGTTCCATCATCTATCTGTCTGTCTGTCTGGTTGATCTGTCTGTCTGTCTGTCTAATCTATCTGTTTATCTATGAAATGGAGAAGTAATCTACCAAATAACTAGTATTTTAAATAGACATATATAGAAGATGAAAACAAGGAAAAACCAAAAGATGCACACAAAATCATTGCATTGTAAGAAAATGACCCAAAGAGTATAAAGGAAAAAAGAAAGCAAGATAATAAATTATACAAAGTGTCAGTAAATAAGGATGCTAGAAGTTCTGAAATGGTTTAAAATGAATGAAAAAAGCTTTTCTAAGAAAAATACAATATGGATTAGCTTACAAATCAAGCTCCCCAAAAAGAAAGCAAAAATAAAGGAGAGCTAATTTAAAATGCATGGTGGAAAACCTCTCCAAGATAATAGATAATGTGAAAAAAGAAAAAATACAATTTGGAACATAAAAGTATACATGGAGAAGAAAACTTGAGTAAACAGAAATAAAACAATGATTTTCAAAACAACACATTACTTCTTTTCAAGTCAAAAATGATTGACTTAGAGAATATAATACATAGTAATAATTTGAGCATCTTGGCTTTCCCAGAAAACTGTGATAATTTGAAGATACTTAAAAGCATACTGGAGGAACTAATAAAATATTGTACATAAATATTGAAAATGGAGGACAAAATATTGATTAATATATCCCATGATCATAATCATTGAAAGAGAAATAACTCAAGTTTAATTCCTCAGGAAATAGAATAGATTATTTTCAAAATTTCAAGGTCAAGCAACTAATATTAAAAGCAAACAAGCTTCTACAAATAAAATAAAAAATAATTAAATTTCCCAGGACACTTTGTGGGAATCATATGGGGTATTGAAATGAACAATTCTAAAAATGAAAGCAAAACAGAATGTATTCAGTAGAATTTGTGATATATCCACTATATATGTGACTAAAGATTAAAATATGATAGAAAAAAATGAGTCTGTTTATTAATGTATAAACAAAGAAGGCACTGAGTTATTTTTGCTAAAGAAATCAGAAACAAATAACCTACTAAAACAGGGAAATAACTTCAAAAACAAAAACCACTTAGATAAAAGACAATAAAAATACATACATTTAATTTTTAATAAGAAAAAATAACAATTAATGAAACATGATTGTGATGCAAGGCAAAGCTTTGGTATTAAAAAAAATTCTAAATAGTCAAACACCACAAAGAGAATAAGGAGGCATCAACTAAAGATAAAAATTATCTAAGGGGCTAAAGATGTAAAGATGTAAAATAATCAGGGGAAGAACAGGAGAATAATTGAATGTATATTATCTGAACTAAAACCCAAGAGATTTTCAAAGACTTTATTTCAGAGGAGAAGATAAACAAATGGGAGGGAAATTTTTTAGATATGGAAGGGTCATTTCAGGAAATGACAAGGGTGAGTCAGAAATACATTTCCTTCTAACCTAGCTAAGAGAGAAGGCAAGTTAGAGGTCACCTAGATTTCTTGACCTTTCTAAGGGCTATCAGTGAGAAAGATGTAAATAATCATGATGGTGGGAAGGAATTGGGGTAAAGAAACAGGAGGTGGTCTAATCATAGGGGAATATGATAGAGTAGCTATTTAAATACATTTACATGGAAGGGAGTAATGATGGAAATCTAGTAATGAGTTTCATTTGGAGAATATTTGGTTACACAAAAAGAGATCAAAAATAAGAACAAGAAGTATATACATACATACATACATACATACATACATATATATATGTATATAAATATCTAAACTCTACAGAATGAAAAGTGAAAACAATGAATTGACAAAGAAGCCTATGGGAAGCTTAAAGTATTAACTTGTAATATTTTAAGCATTGCAATTAATTTAAATGTAAATAGTTACTAAGCAAGTATAACTAGTTCTTCTGATGCTCAATATTAAGCTTTTGAGCACACATTTAATATTTTTAAAAAGAAGCCTATTCTTCCTGTATTCTAGACAATGATAATTTCCCCAAACTGACTTCTAAATTTACTTTGCATCTCTTCATGCTGAATTCGTTTAATATAAAAGACAAGGGTTAATGAGTACATGCATTTAAAGAGATGAATAAATATAATAAGCTTTATGTAGAATGATAATGACCTAAGGTGTAACAGTGTGAACCTAGCAGGAGTCTTTTGGGAAATTAAATCACATAACACATGCATTACTGCAGATAATGTCCTGACAAATTAACAAATCCCATTGAATCCTTCTTATTAATGTCCAATCTCCTTGTCAAATGTCTTGGAGTACTTCTTGGAGGAAATAAGGAGACATTCTGGAAAGACTGAACTTTGATTTATGAAAGTCCATAGTGTTACACCTTTTTGCTGTCAACTGCTGGTGGTTTCACTATATATAATTATAACTAGAATCAGGGGATTCAATTTAAGAGTCCAAATGAGTAAAAGCAGCAAAAAACATTCAAGAACAGTTTATCATCTTGAATTGCTGTGGAGAAAATAAAAACATTTGTGTTATTCACCCGGCCTTTAATTACAGAGAATACTACCTTGTTGCTGGGTTTTTTTGTTTTTTTGTTTTTGTTTGTTTGTTTGTTTGTTTGTTTTTTACTTTTTTCCTCCTTGCACATAATTAAAAGTGTTTGCTGGACTAGTCATTGCTAACTCACCTGGGAGAAATGCAGCAATGGTACTGATAAGATTTCCTCAGGGCATTAAACATATCTATTCCTCTGCAGTGTTTAGAAAAAATTTATTGTCCCTATTTGGCAATTTCTTCTCTTAACAAACAAGTATCTCTCACATTTAAGCAAGAATTATGTCTCCCTCCATACAAGAGAAGTAATAATAAATATGAGTTAAAATTTTGCTGAGCAGTTGGGTAGTTTCCCTTTCATAATTTGCTGCCAAAATTCGTTAGCTAGTTATACTAGTTCTTCATATGATATTTGTTAGATATTTGAGGATTTGGCACTAAAATATGTTGGGGAAGGCATGACTTTTTCCCACTATATTTATTTGAATTTTGATTTTTTTTTTACTTCCAGACAATAATTTCAAAGAATTTTCAAAAAAACATATTCTTAGGCATTTGAACTGAAGTTATCATAAATGTATATGTGACTGGCTTTAAGAAGGAAGTGATAAAGTGGGATTAACTCTGTTCAAAGAGATGGATATTTCACACAAGAATCCCCTGAGAAATAAAAATCAAGCCAACCAAACTATTTGATAACACAATGTAAAACCTCTTCATTGTATATGAATAATTGAATACAAAAGAATTCTTCCTCACTAAAAAAGGTTTTATTAATCCTCCAATTTCTTATTCAGGGAAAAGATGTTATTCTTATTGTTCTTGTTCAGATTTTTTTCTCCCATCTCCTGGCACCAAATTGATTAATTAAGGAATCAACAAGCATTTATTAAGTGCCTACTATTAGGTACTTTTCCAAAACCTAATTTAACAACTGTCAGAACTTGCTTCTGAGTAGTGGACCATAATAGAAAAAAAATGGATTTGGAAAGGGGCTATGTGGGATTGAGTTCCAACTATGCCATTCATTTTCTGTTGATTAGAGATTTAATTTCCTGTTCTTGCTGGCTATAGCATATATCATGGAATGCTGAGCCTGTACCCTGACCATTTCCAGGGAAATATGTAGTTCAAAGCTGAAAAGCTTGTTGCTTTTGTAATAATGTAGTGAATCTCAAGTCCCTTGAACCCCCACCCAGTAAAGATTAAAATGCCATCCAAGCTGCTTCAGAAAGGAATTACCACAAAACCCAAAAGAAGTAACTCATTCAATGTACCCTAAAAGGGGAGATTCAGGCTTCTTACTCTCTTTTTCTTTTCACAGACTAAGGATGTCAGAAGTCTTCAAACTTCTTCCTAGAGAAAAGAGGGAATGAAGAAGGGATAGATAGATCATCCTTCTCTACTGAGATAGAAATAACAAATGTCTTGACTACTACTACATGGCAGCTAGTCCATATGCATATCTAGATGAACTTGAGAAATGATCTCAGAGTAATAGTTTCTTCTGATTTATGTTTCTTTCCTAAATAAAAGTTTCTGAAAACTTTACAGAAAAAGAGCCAGCCCATAGACCCACATCTCACATCCAATATCAAAATAATGTCAAAATGGGTAGATGAAGATAAAGAATGTTACTGTAAGCAAATCAGGAGAGCAAGGGATATCAGATCTTTGAAGAAGGGAGGAATTTATGACCACAGAAAAAGTAGAGAACATTATAAAATGTAAAATGGTTCAACAACTCATATTTAATAAAATCTTCTGGGAAAACTGGAAAACACTATGGGAGAAATTAGGTATAAACAAATATCTCACACAATATACTGTATGTATGTGTGTGTGCAAATATATGTGTATGTGTATATATGTATATGTAAATGTAAACATACATCTATATCTGTGCCATACTGTATACCACATATTTCATAGTATAAAAAGGTCAAGCTGGGTATATGATTTGGACATCAAGGGTGATACCAAAAGCAAAGTACAAGATAATTCAGCTGTCAGAACTTTAGGAAAGAAGAATTCATAACAAAACAAGAAATAAAAATCATTGCAAAATATAAAATAGATAATTTTGACTATATTAAATTAAAAAGATTTGCACAAACAAAACCAATATAACCAAAATTAGAGGAAAAGCAGAAAGCTGGAAAGCAATCTTTATAGTATCTCTGACAAAAGTTTCATTTCTCACATAGAAACAAATGTGTCAAATTTATAAGAATACAAGTCATTTCTCAATTGATAAATGGTGAAAAGATACAAAAGGCAGTTTTCAGATGAAGAAATCAAAGCTACATATAGTCATATGAAAAATTTTGCCAAATAACTATTGATTAGAAAAAATTAAAACAACTCAGAGGTACCATTTCACACTTATCAGTCCAGCTAAGATGACAGAAAAGAGAAATGGTAAATGTTGGAGGAGAAATGGGAAAATTAATACACTAATTCACTGCTGTTAGAGTTGTAAAGTGAGCTGACCATTCTGAAGAGGAATTTGCTCAAAAAGGTATAAAGTTATGCATATTTTTTGGCCCAACAATAACACTAGTGTCCAATAAAGGTCATAAATGGAGGGAAAGAACTTACAAGGACAAAAATATAGCAAATCATTTTTATAATGACAAAGATTTGGAAATTGAGGAAATGCCTGTAAGTTGGAAAATGGCTAAATAAGTTGTAGTATATACTTATAATGGAATATTATTCTGCTATTTTAAAAATTAATGGAATGATTTCAGAAAAAAAAACTAAAAAGATTTACATGAACTGATGTAAAGTGAAATGAGCAAAATCAGAAGAACATTGTACATACCAGTAACATTGTTTGATGATCAACTATGAATGATTTAGCTTCTCTCAGCAATACAATGATCTAAGAAAATTCCAAAGTAAAATTCAAATTCAGAATGAAAACTGCTATCCTTCTCGACAGTAAAACAAACAAACAAACAAATAAACAAAAAACAAAAAAAACCTGATGGATCTGAATGCGGAATAAAGCATACTATTTTTCACTTACATTATCTTTCTTGGGTTTTTTGTCTATGTATTATTTTATAACATCTCTAATATGGAAATCTGTTTTGCATGTTTACATATTCATACTTATATAAAATAACTCTCAGAAAAGTGGGGGAAGTAAGGGAAAAAAAATTCTCTCAAAAGTTTTTAAAAGTAAATATTCAAAAAATATTACATATAATTTGGGAAAAAATATTAATTGCAAAAAGAAAAAAGTTTCCCAAACCAAAAGACATACACAAAATATAGATTTTTGTATATGTGTATATAGACATGCATCTGTACATACATACAAACATGTGTACATACATGTACACACATGTATGTGTGTTCATTTTACCTGGAAACTCACCATTCTATGCCTACTCATCCCCCACCCCTCCAGTTTGTACTAGGATCCTTAATATGGCCAAAATGAATTTAGATTGTCTAAATATTTGAAAATTTAATCATGGAGATTTTCTTACTTATACCTGCTCACTACATCCTACAGATGTTTCAATAACATGGTCATTTCAAAGAATGCTTCTTACATTAAACTTTTAAACCATCCATATCAGAGGATGGCATTCAAACCAGAGTTCAGCAAAACTAATGTTATCATTAATATTAACAATTAGGGCCTAAATAACTTTAACAATTTAGCGTTTGATAAACCCAAAGACCCCAGCTTTTGGGATAAGTACTTTTTGGCAAAAACTGCTGGGAAAATTGGAAACTAGTGTGGAAGACATTAGGGCTTGACCCATACCTAACACCACATACCAAAATAAGATCTAAATGGGTTCATGATCTAGATATAAAGAGTGATATTGTAAGCAAATTAGAGGAACGTAGTATAGTTTACCTCTCAGACCTGTGGAGATGGAATAAATTTATGTCCAAAGAAGATCTGGAACTCCTAATTGAACACCAGATGGATAATTTTGATTATATTAAGTTAAAAAGTTTCTGTACAAATAAAACTAATGCAGACAAGATTAGGAGGGAAGCATCAAATTGGGAAATCATCTTTACATTTAATGGTTCTGATAAAGGCCTCATTTCTAAAATATATAGAGAATTGTCTCATATATATAAGAATTCAAGCCACCCTTCAATAGTTAAGTGGTCAAGGGATATGAACCGACAATTTTCTGATGATGAAATTAAAACCATCTCTAGTCATATGAAAAGTTGCTCCAAATCACTATTGATGAGAGAAATGCAAATTAAGACAACTCTGAGATACCACTACACAGCTGTCAGATTGGCTAAAATGACAGGGAAAGATAATGATGAATGTTGGAGGGGATGTGGGAAAACTAGGACACTAATACATTGTGGAACTATGAACGGATCCAACCATTCTGGAGAGCAATTTGGAGCTATGTTCAAAAAGTTATCAAACTGTGCACACCCTTTGACCCAGCAGTGTTTCTACTGGGCCTATATCCCAAAGAGATCTTAGAGGAGGGAAAGGGACCCACATGTGGAAGAATGTTTGTGGCAGCCCTTTTTGTAGTGGCTAGAAACTGGAAACTGAAGGGATGCCCATTAATTGGAGAATGGCTGAATAAATTATGGTATATGAATGTTATGTAATATTATTGCTCTGTAAGAAACTACCAGCAGGACGATTTCAGAGAGGCCTGGAGAGACTTGCATGAACTGATGCTGAGTGAAACAAGCAGAACCAGGAGATCATTATATACAGCAACAACAGTATTACATGATGATCAATTCTGATGAACATGGCTCTCTGCAACAAAGGTTTGTCTCAAACCAGTTCCAATTGTTCACTGAAGAAGACCATATACACCCAGAGAGAGGGATATGAAATATGGACCACAACATAACATTTTCATGCTCTCTATTGAGGTTTGCTTGCATTGTGTTTCCTCTCTCTGATTTTCTTTTTTTTTTTCCTTGTAGATAGGATTTTTCTTGCACAACTGGTCAAGTATTTCAACATTATTAACATGTAGTGGACTTCCTGCCATCTAGGGGAGGGGAGGGGACTGGGGGTAAAATTTGTAATGGAAAGCTTTGTAAAGATCAATGCTGGGGAACTACCCTTACATATGTTATACAAATAAAAAGCTTTAATAAAAAAAAAGAAAAAGAAAAAAAATTTAAATAATAAAAATTAGGGCCTATCTCTTAAATGCTATGATCTATAAGACATTAAAATATAGTTACAAGAAATGAATTGTAATTGATCATGGTAAGAAATGAGATAAAAGAGACTGGCCAAATGACTAGAAATTAACTGGATTTGTACGGAATGTATCATACCCAACAATTGAGGACTGTTGTTATGAGCATTGTGGCATTCTCCTAAATTTGCTAACTGCTGATCAAACACAATTGAGCCCATAAGATCAGACTTTTTTTTAAGTAGCATAGTACTGTGGGGGAAAAAATCTTACATTTATAATTAAAACAACAATAACAGCTAGGTTTCATTCCTGGCTCTACATTTATGATTTTAGAAAATTCACTTAATTTTTATGTTTCTCATTTCTTTCCCTATAAATGTTCTTGAAGGTCCCAAATAACTATAATCTTGTGATGCTCTAACTCATAATTTTTAAGGTCTTATTAGGTGCAAAACATTGTGCTAGATCCTAAGGATACAAATATAACAAATGACTTCTCTTCCTGTGCAGCCAATGAGCAAAATATTTTCTTAAAAGTACTTTTCAATTGGTTTATAGGTCAGGAAGTTGAGGATAATTGTGGCTGAATAATGCTGCTTAAAAAGCCACAGTCTTCTGAGAGTTGTAATGGGGAGAAGAAATGAATCTCTTTATCTTTTGAGAGCAAAGTGTCAGGCTGGGAAAGCTTTTGTGAATACTGTACTTCTTGTAAAATGGATTTGCTTCATCAGTATTAAGAGAATGAAATGAAACATGTTTTGGAGAATGAGAAATTTTTTAAAATCAAATACATTAGTAAGTCTTTTGAAATGAAGCTTTTAGAAAACTCAAACAAATATCATTTCATAACATCTGTAAAAGAAAATGAAAAACATTTTGTATCTGAGAGAAATAATGAAAATGCAAAACCTTTTCTTTCAGCAAATGAAGAGGTGTATGTATGGATATCTTAATACAACTGCATTAATAAATGATCTTTGATTTGGGTGTTTTGTTGAAGATATGTCTTACATCTAAATACATGAACAAATTCTTCAAGCAGATTCTGAAAGTTATGGACACAATGAGCACTCAATAAAATCATAGAAAAAAATGAAAATGACTAAATATAATATGTAATATAAAGATACAGCTATTTAATCAGCTATCCATGTACAATTAACTTGTATCTATGTAACTTTAATAAATATAACAATCAACCCAAAATTAGAAGAAATTAAAGAAATATCATAACATGTCCAAACAGCTTTACAATGACCAATTTAATTAACTATATAAAACCTTAAAAATAAGCAGAAAGAGCATACATGAAGGAATTAGTCATTAGTCCCTTATACAAATTCAAGAAGTAGAAAGCAAAGAGAGAGAGAGACAGAGACAGAGAGACAGACAGAGACAGAGACAGACAGAGAGGGACAGAGAGACAGAAAGACAGAGACAGAGACAGAGATACAGAGAAATTGGAAACTATCTTATTCAGCAAATAATCTCCTTGGCAGGTAGAAAGATAAGAGAGAAAACATTGGTTCAAAATATAACTTCATTTAAAAATAAGAGTTGTGAAGGAAAACATTAAATTTGGGGAAATTTTTATAAGAATAACAACAACAGCAGCAGTAGTTAGCATTTATGCAGTACCTACTATGTATCTTGAAAATAGTTCATTTGTCCCTTACAACAACCCTAGCAGTATATGCTATTATTATCCCCATTTTACAGCTGAGAAAACTGAAATAGAAGTTACATGATTTGCTCAAGATCAAAAAGCTACTAAGTGTCTAAAACCAGATTTGAACTCAGGTCTTTCTGATTCCAAGCCCAGTACTCTATTGACTGTGTCACTAAGATGTTTAATATAAGAGCAATTGAACCAAATCATTCTACAAACTTTTAATGGTGAAACTGAAAAGAGGACAACAAATAGATGAATGATAGAAATAATTATTAACCTTTCTATAACAAATTCTTTTTTTATCAATGATAGTACAATCATCACATTTAAGATATAGCATCAGAGTTCCCAGTATGCTTAATTGAAAAAGTAAGAGAGATCATTTTTCCAAAAAAAAAAAAAAGGGAATATGGGGTAATGGGTTTTTTTAGAGGTTTCAGGGTTCTATCCTGAAGAAAAATTGAAATAAAAGTTATTATTTTATAAATTGGGTGCAAAAATCACAGTTACTAACAGTTACCAAAAAAGGTAATTAAGAGGAAAGAATAACAACTTATGCTCATATTTATTTATTTTTATAAATATAAATATTTTATGAAAGTGATATGCTTTTTATGATAATGATATGCACATTTATAGAATTTCTTTGAATAAAATATGAGAATAAAATAAATAAGCTTTTGCAAAACATATTTTATTGTAAATCACTTATTAACAGTTACAGAATTACTGAAATAAGCAAAAGATACAAAATTCTGCTGTAGGTATCTTGACTCATTATTAAAGAAAAAAAATTGACTCAGTAGAGCCAAATAATATATTACTGGCTCTCATCAACATTATGTCTCCTATGTATATAGTAAAAATATACAAAATTTATTGTGTATACAATAGAAATAATGCTGTTCAATGACTTAATTGTTTTCAAATGAGTCATAAAACAAATGGAATAGCCACTTGAAGACTGATAATCTAGCAGAAAATAGTCTTGGACTTCTGTATCTTGCCTACGTTTGACAGACCTCATAGATTTGACTGTGACTGCTGTTATGTGCTTTGTTCAACCTTACCAAACTGGTCTTTATGGCTTTGTGACTGGACTTTATGACTATTACTCTTTATACCCCAGTATCTAGCACTACTATTATTCCTAGCCTAAGTTAAAACTACTATCTATAACAGACTTTGAAAATGCACAGCATAATTTCTAGAAAGAAAGCTGTTAGTCCATTTTTCTTTCATCATGTTATAATAGCTAGAACCTCTTCAAATTAAAAAAGAACAAGAACAAAAAAGAACATCATTGGAAAAAATTCATCACGGACAAAACATCACAGGAAATCCATTCAAACACTAGAAAAGATAAGTTGATATCCAAAAACAGGTCTCCAATACAATTAATTTATAATATCTAAGAGAAAAAGACAATATACACAATTTCATAAGAAAGGAAAAATAATCCAAAAATAATTAGCCCCCCCAAAAAAATCATGATAAAATTACTATGCAAGTACTTCAAATGGTTGAAAGATCATTAATATAGTTGAAGTAAGAAATAAGGATAGCAATCAAAAATGTAAACTGTTGTGCAAATATTTACTAACATTACCATCATTCATGGCATCAAAGGATCTCAATTTAAAGCAAAGAAAGATCTTAAAAGTTATCTAACCAATTCCCTCATTTTATTTTGCAAATTATTTTATTTCAGATTTATTTTTAATAAAAACATTTTTCTGTTGTTATACATTACATATATAAATATATATTTACATACAGTTATGTGATATATATATATGTATATATGCACATGTGTATGTATATTTGGTCAAAAGAGTCAAAAAAGGGAAAGGCCTCCTAATTAGGTAAATTAGATTATGAGAACTCAAGATGGAAGGAAGATAGAGATGATCAATTCAATTTTGCTTTGGATTTGGGGGGAATAATTTTGACTAGGAAAGCTCTCCCTAACGCTATAATACCAAATCAAATTCCTTCTGCCTAGGAATAAAATGGTCTAATAAGAAGTTATACAAAAGATACAAAAAAGACAGTGAGAATTTCATTTAATGTCTTTAAAAAAAAATTGGGGGGGCAGAGCCAAGATGGCGGAGTGAAAACGTGACTCTCTGCGTCAACTCCAATCTTCTCTCAAATCAAAAATAAAATAAGCCTCTGAACTGATCTTCAAGTCAACGAATTCAGAAATACTTGGATACTGCTTGCTGATATCTCTGAAGAACTTCACATCAGGTTTGTCTAACTTGGACAGAGGGATAAAGAGTGGTGTAGGCCAGAAGTGAGGGTGGGACTCAGCTCATTGTGGCAAAAACTCCAAACTCCAAACTCCAAACACCTGGAGTTTATCTGAGGCACTCGGGACACTCTGCCCGGATTGGGGGCAGGTGTTCTGGCAGACTTGCCTTGTTTAAGGAGTAATTTGGACTTAGTCCTAGCCCCAACAGGCCCAGCACTTTAAATTAATTTGCAAAATTGTCCCAGGGCAAAGAGCTTTAGGTGCCGTTTCTTCCAAACCTTAAAGAGATATACACACTGTGTAAAAAAAAAAATGAAGAAGCAAAAGAGAGCTCTCACCATAGACAGCTTTTATCAAGAGAAAGAAGGGATGACCCCAGATCCTGAGGTTCCTTCAGACAAAACTTCAGAGGATGTTATTAAGGACCATCACTGGTCCCCTTTTCAAAAGGCCTTCTGGAAGATTGCATACAGAATCTCAAAAGAGAGCTGGAGGATAAATGGGAAAATAAACTGAAGTCAGTGCAAGAAGCCCTCCAAAAGAGATATGATAAAGACACCAATTTATTGAAAAATAAAATTAGTGAATTGGAAAAAGAGTGCAATGAACAAATTGGCCAGTTACAACAGGAGCTTAAAAAGGTAACTGAAGAGAACAACACTTTAAAAATAAGAATTGAACAAATGCAAGTGAATGACTCAATAAGACTTCAAGAATCAGTCAAATAAAAACAAAAGAAAAATGAAAAATTAGAAGAAAATATGAAATATCTCCTAGGAAAAACAACTGACTTGGAAAATAGATCCAGACAATCTAAGGATTATTGGGCTTCCTGAAAGCCATGATGAAAAAAAGAATCTAAACACTATCTTCCAGGAAATCCTGAAAGAAAACTGCCCTCAGATTGTAGAATCAGAAGGCAAAATCACCATTTAAAGAATTCACCCATCACCTCCTGAAAGAGACCCCAAAATTAAAACCCCAAGGAATATCATGGCTAAATTTCAGGACTATTGCACCAAGGAACAGATTCTGCTAGCAGCTAGAAAGAAACAATTCAAATACCGAGGATCAATAATTAGAATCACACACAATCTGTCAGCCTCCACATTGAAGGATCTAAGGGCCTGGAACCAGATATTCCAAAAGGCAAAGGAACTTGGATTACAACCAACAATAACCTATCCAGCTAGAATGAGCATTATCCTCCAGGGAAGAAGATGGTCATTCAATGATATAGGTGAATTTCACCTATTTCTAATGAAAAGACCAGATCTGAACAAAAAATTCAACATCCAAACACAGAACTCAAGAAATGCATAAAAAGGTAAAAAGGAAAGGACTCTTGAGAACTTTATTTTTACTAGGGGGATACTCAAAGTTTGGGGGTATAATGAACTAGATATTACTTTGATAATATGAAAAAGAGAACTAGAGGGGAAAATGTTGTCATACTGGGGAAAAGAGGGGAAAAGTGGTAAAATAAGATCTAAAAAAAAAGGAGGTAAAAACAAGGTAAAATTTCTTGAAGAGGCAAAGAAAACCTAATATAATTGAGAGAAAGAGGGGAGGGAGATGAGCATTGTGTAAATCTTACTCTCATCAGGTTGGGCTCTAAAAGTGTATATCAGACACTTGATTTCACATAGAAACTTGTCTGTTGCTAGAGGGAAGTGAGAGGGAAAGGAGGAAAAGAAAGGGATAAACTAATAGAAGGGAAAATAAAAGAATCAGAGGAAAGGAGTAAAAACAGGGGGAGGGGACCTAAAGGGTGGAGTATTGTTTGGGGGAGGGGGTCATCAAAAGCAAAGTACTAAGGCGGGGAGAAGGGAAAAAGGGGAAAGGAAAGGGGAAAACATAACTTGGGTAAATGAGATGGCAGGAAATAAAGAATTAGTTATTCTAACTGTGAATGTGAATGGGATGAGCTCTCCCATAAAGCAGAAGCGGATATCAACCTGGATTAAAAACCAGAATCCCACAATATGTTGTCTACAAGAAACACATCTAAAACATAGTGACACATATAGGATGAAGGTAAAAGGCTAGAGCAGAAAACATTATGCTTCAGGTGAACAAAAAAAAAGCAATGGTAGCAATCCTTATCTCCGATCAAGTAAAAGCCAAGATAGATCTAATCAAAAGAGATAAGGAAGGAAACTATTTTATTAAAGGGTACCATAGATAATGTAGCAATATCAATACTAAATATATACTCACCAAGTGCAATAGCATCCAAATTCCTAGGGGAGAAATTAAGAAAGATGCAAAAAGAAATAGACAGCCAAACTATACTAGTGGGGGATCTCAACCTTGCTCTCGCAGAATTAGATAAATCAAACTACAAAATAAACAAGAAAGAAACTAGGGAGATAAACCAATTGTTAGAAAAGTTAGGTATGATAGATCTTTGGAGAAAGTTGAATGGAGACAGTAGGGAGTTTACTTTTTTCTCAGCAGTCCATGGAACCTATACAAAAATTGACCATGTGTTAGGGCATAAAAACCTCAAAATCAAATGCAAAAAGGCAGAAATAGTAAAGGCATCTTTTTCAGATCATGATGCAATAAAAATCACATGCAATATAAGGCCAGAAGAAAATAAACCAAAAGTTAATTGGAAATTAAATAATCTAATCCTGAAGAATGAATGGGTGAAAGAGCAAATCATAGACACAATCAATAATTTCATCCAGGAGAATGACAATAATGAGACAATATACCAAAATATGTGGGATACGGCCAAAGCAGTTATAAGGGGCAATTTTATATCTCTAGATGTTTACTTGCATAAAATAGAGAAAGAAAACATCAACGAATCGGGCTTATTATTAAAAAAACTAGAAAAAGAACAAATTAAAAACCCTCAATTAAATAGCAAATTGGAAATTCTAAAAATAAAAGGGAAATTAATAAAATTGAAAATAAGAAAACTATTGAATTAATAAATAAAACTAAGAGTTGGTTCTACGAAAAAAACCAACAAAATAGATAAGCCTTTAGTTAATTTGATAAGAAAAAGGAAAGAGGAAAATCAAATTGTTAGTCTCAAGAATGATAAGGGAGAACTTTCCTCCAATGAAGAGGAAATTAGAGCAATAATTAGGAGTTACTTTGCCCAACTTTATTCCAGTAAGTTTGATATTCTAAATGAAATGGAGGAATATCTACAAAAATATAGATTGCCCAGGTTAACAGAAGAGGATATAAATTATTTAAATAGCCCCATATCAGAAAAAGAAATAGAACAAGCTATTAACCAACTCCCTAAGAAAAAATCTCCAGGGACAGATGGATTTACATGTGAATTCTACCAAACATTCAAAGAACAATTAATTCCAATACTACACAAACTATTTGAGAAAATAGGGACAGAAGGTATACTGCCAGAATCCTTCTATGAGACCAATATGGTGCTGATAGCTAAACCAGGTAGGGTGAAAACAGAGAAAGAAAACTATAGACCAATTTCCCTAATGAATATTGATGCAAAAATTTTAAATAAGATATTAGCAATGAGATTACAGAAAGTCATCCCCAGGATAGTACACTATGACCAAGTAGGATTTATACCAGGGATGCAGGGCTGGTTCAATATTAGGAAAACTATCAGCATAATTAATTATATTAATAACCAAACTAACAAAAACCATATGATTATCTCAATAGATGCAGAAAAAGCATTTGATAAAATCCAACACCCTTTCCTATTAAAAACACTAGCGAGTATAGGAATAAATGGGCTTTTCCTTAAAATGATCAGTAGCATCTATTTAAAACCATCAGCAAGCATCATATGTAATTGAGACAAACTAAAACCATTCCCAATAAGATCAAGAGTGAAACAAGGCTGCCCATTGTCACCACTACTATTTAATATTGTATTAGAAATGTTAGCTTTAGCAATAAGAAAAGAAAAAGAGATAAAAGGAATCAGAGTAGGTAATGAAGAAACCAAATTATCACTCTTTGCAGATGACATGATGGTATACTTAGAGAACCCTAGATACTCAACTAAAAAACTACTAGAAACAATTCACAACTTTAGCAAAGTTGCAGGATTCAAAATTAATCTACATAAATCATCAGTATTCTTTCTTATATATTACCAACAAAGTTGAGCAGCAAGAGATACAAAAAGAAATTCCATTCCAAATAATGGATGATAGGATAAAATATTTGGGAATATATCTGCCAAGGAAAAGTCAGAAACTATATGAAGTAAACTACAAAACACTTTCCACACAAATAAAATCAGACCTAATCAATTGGAAAAAACATTAAGTGCTCATGGGTAGGCCGAGCGAATATAATAAAAATGACAATATTACCCAAACTAATCTACTTATTTAGTGCCATACCAATCAAACTCCCAAGAAATTATTTTACAGATCTAGAAAAAATAGTAGCAAAGTTCATTTGGAAGAACAAAAGGTCAAGGATTTCAAGGGGATAAATGAAAAAAAGGCAGATGAAGGTGGCCTTGCTGTACCAGATCTAAAACTATATTACAAAGCAGCAGTCATCAAAACCATTTGGTACTAGCTAAGAAATAGAGTAGTTCATCAGTGGCATAGGATAGAATCACAGGACAAACTAGGCAATAACTATAACAATTTAGTGTTTGGTAAACCCAAAGACCCCAGCTTTTGGGATAAGTACTTACTATTCGGCAAAAACTGCTAGGAAAATTGGAAACTAGTGTG
>JAJPUD010004805.1:0-66096 GCA_023553655.1 Myrmecobius fasciatus | reverse complement strand
CCAGGATAGTACACTATGACCAAGTAGGATTTATACCAGGGATGCAGGGCTGGTTCAATATTAGGAAAACTATCAGCATAATTAATTATATTAATAACCAAACTAACAAAAACCATATGATTATCTCAATAGATGCAGAAAAAGCATTTGATAAAATCCAACACCCTTTCCTATTAAAAACACTAGCGAGTATAGGAATAAATGGGCTTTTCCTTAAAATGATCAGTAGCATCTATTTAAAACCATCAGCAAGCATCATATGTAATTGAGACAAACTAAAACCATTCCCAATAAGATCAAGAGTGAAACAAGGCTGCCCATTGTCACCACTACTATTTAATATTGTATTAGAAATGTTAGCTTTAGCAATAAGAAAAGAAAAAGAGATAAAAGGAATCAGAGTAGGTAATGAAGAAACCAAATTATCACTCTTTGCAGATGACATGATGGTATACTTAGAGAACCCTAGATACTCAACTAAAAAACTACTAGAAACAATTCACAACTTTAGCAAAGTTGCAGGATTCAAAATTAATCTACATAAATCATCAGTATTCTTTCTTATATATTACCAACAAAGTTGAGCAGCAAGAGATACAAAAAGAAATTCCATTCCAAATAATGGATGATAGGATAAAATATTTGGGAATATATCTGCCAAGGAAAAGTCAGAAACTATATGAAGTAAACTACAAAACACTTTCCACACAAATAAAATCAGACCTAATCAATTGGAAAAAACATTAAGTGCTCATGGGTAGGCCGAGCGAATATAATAAAAATGACAATATTACCCAAACTAATCTACTTATTTAGTGCCATACCAATCAAACTCCCAAGAAATTATTTTACAGATCTAGAAAAAATAGTAGCAAAGTTCATTTGGAAGAACAAAAGGTCAAGGATTTCAAGGGGATAAATGAAAAAAAGGCAGATGAAGGTGGCCTTGCTGTACCAGATCTAAAACTATATTACAAAGCAGCAGTCATCAAAACCATTTGGTACTAGCTAAGAAATAGAGTAGTTCATCAGTGGCATAGGATAGAATCACAGGACAAACTAGGCAATAACTATAACAATTTAGTGTTTGGTAAACCCAAAGACCCCAGCTTTTGGGATAAGTACTTACTATTCGGCAAAAACTGCTAGGAAAATTGGAAACTAGTGTGGAAGAAATTAGGGCTTGACTCATACCTAACACCACATACCAAGATAAGATCTAAATGGGTTCATGATCTAGATATAAAGAGTGATTTTGTAAGCAAGTTAGAGGAACATAATATATAGTTTACCTCTCAAACCTGTGGAGATGGAATAAATTTATGTCCAAAGAAGATCTGGAACTCCTAATTGAACACCAGATGGATAATTTTGATTATATTAAGTTAAAAAGTTTCTGTACAAATAAAACTAATGCAGACAAGATTAGGAGGGAAGCATCAAATTGGGAAATCATCTTTATATTTAATGGTTCTGATAAAGGCCTCATTTCTAAAATATAGAGAGAATTGTCTCATATATATAAGAATTCAAGCCACTCTTCAATAGATAAGTGGTCAAGGGATATGAACAGACAGTTTTCAGATGATGAAATTAAAACCATCTCTAGTCATATGAAAAGTTGCTCCAAATCACTATTGATGAGAGAAATGCAAATTAAGACAACTCTGAGGTACCACTACACAGCTGTCAGATTGGCTAAAATGACAGGAAAAGATAACGATGAATGTTGGAGGGGATGTGGGAAAACTGGGACACTAATAAATTGTTGGTGGAACTGTGAATGGATCAAACCATTCTGGAGAGTAATTTGGAGCTATGCTCAAAAAGTTATCAAATTGTGCATACCCTTTGACCCAGCAGTGTTTCTATGGGGCCTATATCCCAAAGAGATCTTAGAAGAGGGAAAGGGACCCACATGTGCAAGAATGTTTGTGGCAGCCCTTTTTGTAGTGGCTAGAAACTGGAAACTGAAGGGATGCCCATCAATTGGAGAGTGGCTGAATAAATTATGGTATATGAATGTTATGGAATATTATTGCTCTGTAAGAAATGACCAGCAGGACGATTTCAGAGAGGCCTGGAGAGACTTGCATGAACTGATGCTGAGTGAAACGAGCAGAACCAGGAGATCATCATACACAGCAACAACAGTATTACATGATGATCAATTCTGATGGACATGGCTCTCTGCAACAAAGAATTGTCTCAAACCAGTTCCAATTGTTCACTGAAGAAAACCATATACACCCAGAGAGAGGGATATGAAATATGGACCACAGTGTAACATTTTCATGCTCTCTATTGATATTTGCTTGCATTGTGTTGCCTTTCTCTGATTTTCTTTTTTTTTCCTTGTAGACAGGATTTTTCTTGCATAACTTGTCACGTATTTCAACATTATTAACATGTAGTGGACTTCCTGCCATCTAGAGGAGGGGAGGGGACTGGGGGTAAAATTTGTAATGGAAAGCTTTGTAAAGATCAATGCTGGGGAACTACCCAAACATATGTTATAGAAATAAAAAGCTTTAATAAAAAAAAGAATTGCATTTAATGTGTTTAAAGGACCACTTCCAAAGGATACTTTAAAAATTGAGGGAGTGGGGGAAGGAAGCATAGGTAATACAAAGAAAATTTAAAGAATCTAAACTGATAAAATAAATAAATTCAAAAATTAATGTAAAGTTTCTACTTGGAAGAATCCCTCCACTGAAATGCCTGAGAATGTATGCTTGGTCTTGTAAAGTTATTATTTTTTTTTGTCATTAACTGGGACAAATGTATATATAACAAACTATTCAAACAAATGATGATACATGATGACACAGAATTCAAAAAATATTCAAAATGATATCCACCGATTAGAACATTGGATTGCACCTAAGGATATAAATGTAATAGAAATAAAAGTACCCTAATATGCTAAAACAAAATTAACTTCACAAGAAGAAGATAAAAACCTAGCTAGATAATCATTCATGTGAAAAAAGGTCTCAGAGTTTTAGTGGGCTGTAAGTTTCATATGAGTTGTAATTATAATATGGCATCCAAAAACTTTAATAGAGAGGGAAACATATATAGGGGTATAAATGAGTAATAGAATCATAAAGGCCCTTTTGCTAAGGTTCAACAAAGCAGATGACAGTACTCACAGTCAAATCTGTGAAGTCTGTCATAGGTAGGCAAGATATAGAAGTCCAAAACTATTCCCTGCTAGACTAACAGACTCTTCAAGTGACTATTCCATTTGTTTTATGACTCATTTAACAACTATTGAGTTTTTGAATGGCATTTTTCTATTGTATATGTAAAGAATTTTATGTTTTACTATGTAGGCTAGGAACACAGGTGAGTGAACCTAATGAATTAACTAAGGAGTAGGGAGCTGAGTCTGTAGAACTCATGTTGGGTGGGTGAGGAAAATTTACTACCATCTTGGTTATCCCCACCCTCTAAATTATCTTTGATCTCCATCTACTGACTCCTTCTCTATTGTATAAAAACATTACCATATCTCCCACACCCCCACAAAACACATCCATCTCCATTATCCTCCCAAATCTCTTCTCCCTTTTGTGTCTAAACAAATTGAGAGGACCGACTACAATGGAGCTTCTACTCCTTTTCCTCTCTCTCTCTTCTTAACTCTATACAATCTAACTTTGGGCCTCATTCTCTAACTGAAACTGCTCTCCAAAGTAACAATTATTCTCTCAATTACCAATTCTAATAGTCTCTTTTTCAGTGCTCATCCAGATTGATCTCTCTGGAGACTGACATTTTTGATTAAGACCTTGTCCCTGATATATATCCTTTTCTCCCTAAGCTTCAGTGATGCCATACTTCTCTGGCTATCCTGCATGTTTCCTCTCTTTTTCAATCTGCTTTTCTGAATCATCATCCAGATTATGCCTATTAATAGAATCCCTCAAAGCTCCATCTTTGGCCCTCATCTCTTCTTCCTCTCCTATTTCATTAAGATATCTATCTGTATGTTGATATCTACTTATTCAGCTAATGTCCTGTTGATATTATATTCACTTTGTCCACAACTGAACTCATCTTCCTCCCTTCCTGAGCTTCCATATTATTGTCAAGGTAAGCATGAACCTCCTAGTTATCTAGACTCATAACTTGAAATAATCCTTGATGTCTCACTATCCCTGACCCACTATAACATCCAACCTCTTGCCAAATCATGTAAATTTCACATTCACAATATCTCTTTATCTCCTTTATCTTTTCTGAAACTACCACAGTACTGGTGCAAACCCTCATCAACACATATCTGGACTGTTGTAATAGCCAGTTGGTTGATCTGCCTATCCCAGGTCTCTTCACACTCCAACTATCTGCTATCAATTTATTTTTCCTAAAATACAAATCTGTTCATGTTACTCCTCTATTCAATTGTTGGCGGCTCCCTATTAGATCTAGAGTAAAATAAAAAATCCTAACATTCAAATCCCTTCACAACCTTCCTGTCTTCTTGTAAATAACTCACTCCCTCTTATTCTTTGATTCAATTATTTTGATCTGCTGTTCCTAATTGAAGATATTCCACCTTCCAATTCCCAGTATTTTGACTGTTGTCCCCTCATGCCCAGAATTTTCTCCCTCTTCAACTCTGCTTCCTGTCTTTCTTGGCTTCCTTCAATCATCTAATATTCTTTCCTGATTCCCCATGATGCTATTGCCTATTGATCATTTCAGATTTGCCCAGCACATAATTTATACAAAGCCATTTTACATGTTGTCTTCCTCAATAAACTTTGAGTTTCTTGAGAGAGAGGACTATGTTTTGGGGTTTTTTGGTACCCTCAATACCAGGAAAGGAGGAAAAGACCCACATGTGTAAAAATGTTATCCCAGTTCATTTTGTAGTGGCAAGGAATTAGAAATTGAATGGATACCCAGAAGGGAATGGCTGAGTAAGTTGTGGTTTAGGAACATAATGGGATATTATTGTTTTATAAGAAATAATGATCAAGCTCATTTAAGAAAAGCCTGCATGAACTGATGCTAAATAAAGTGAGTAGAATCAAGAGAACATTGTACACAGCAATTAAAAGTTTATGTGATGATAAACTGTGATGGACCTGTCTATTTTCAACAGTGAGCTGATTCAGGCCAATTCCAATAGATTTGTGATGAAAAGAGCCATCCCCATCCAGAGAGAGAATTATGGAAACTTAATGTAGATCGAAGCATAGTATTTTCACTTTTTTTGATTGTTGTTTATTGATTATTTGCTATCTATAGGAGGGAGGGAAGGAAAGGCAGAGAGACAGAGACAAAGACAAAGAAAGACAGAGAAGTAGAGAAAGACGGTAACAGAGAAAGATAGAAATAAAGACAAAGAGACAGACAGAAAGAGAAACATAGACAGACAGAGAGAGACAGACACAGAGAAAGAAAGAGACAGAGACAGAGACATGAAATGGTGGCCTTATTGCTCATATAATTAGATTTAGATTTAGAGGTAGAGGGGATTTTTATTTATACTATTCTTAGTTTTATATATATATGAAAAAAAAATGAATCACTCTGAAATGAAGTGACCTGGCCAAGATCATACAGCCAGTAGGTGGTAGAGCTTACATTTGAATCCAGATCCTTTTACTCTGTTTTCAATGTTCTTTTACACTATTCTGTTTTCATTTTACCATTTCCACAACATTTTCCTCACAAAAACTTTTCAATTTATATTGTGTACATACAAAAGAGGAAATGAAGGCAAAGCCATACAATTAGTAAGAGCTAGGATCCAAAATCAGATCTTGTGACTTCAAGTCCAATGCTCTGTTTATATCTGTTTTGATATCTGTTTATGATAGATTGATGATCTCATCATAGGATATTAGAAGAAGAGACCTGAAAAGTCAGCACAATTCACTCATTTTATTTATCATTCCTTTTTATCAGGCAGCTGCAGGTCAATGAGTAAGTGAGTGAGTAAGTGGAAAAAAGAAGAGATTAAAACCATGGGAGAGGAAGAAAGTTAAGGAGGTAAGTCCTAGAATGATTACCTGCTCTACACAATGAATCTGAAATGGCAAGAGGAGTTAGTCTTTGGAAGAGTGGCTTTTTAAGAGAGAAAAGATAATGGGAATTCTATTCCCTCTTATTTGCCTATGTTGCCTCCTGCTTCTTGCTCCAAGTTCTTTCTTACCTGATTTTCAAGACTGTGCTACATATATTCATATCTCTTAAACTGGCTGATTCACACTACTCTAACTCATGCCTTTCCTTACCTCAGATGCTCAAAGGTCTCAGTTTGCTGCTGAAAATTCCTGAAGCTTTTTGCTGTGGCTTGAATCCATACACTTAGCATAGGAGACAGGAACCTGGGCCTTTTTCTCTCCTTTGTTTCAAGAATTTTTACAATATTTTGGAAAATATTACTATTATAAATATGTTATCATCAAAGCCTTATAATATATATGAACAAAAGCATTCCTTTGAACAATTTAGTATACAGTGCTTTAAATTAAGATAATCTGACTTTAGCCCACATGATTTGGACTTATACTAGTACCTCTCTAAACAATTTTCCATTCATTCTAGAGGCTTTTTGATTTGTCCTTTATATGTTTTAACTAATCAGTCACATTCAAGCCAGATAAATGTGAAAAGGAGCTCTTATCTTTGTGCATGTATGTATTTAATAGGTCCTTTCTAAGAGTAATATTTTGAAATACATAAAATAAAATGCATAGGAGTGCAAAAGAAACTAATATATTGAAACAGAAATGTGATTACTTTCTCATTAGGAATCACAGATCCTTCCAAATTTATATATTGACCTCTATAGGTCCGTCACTGGCTTGAATAATTTATCTCTCTGAATATGGTATCACAAAGAGATAAAATGAACCATTTTATTAAATATAAACACACACGCATGCACACACACACGCACACACACAAATACACACAGCAGAGAGTTGATACTCCAGCCTATTGCCTGAATTTCCATTACTGTGGCTATGCTTTGCTAATCTGTTTATTCTTTAGAGTCCTTAGATTTTGAGTCAGATGGAATTTTAAAGCTTTCTGTAAATTATTGTAAAATTACAATCAACCAGCTAATCTAGGAATGAAGGCACAGTTGCTTGAAGGCAAAGATATTTAGATTATACTTCTGATTCTCTACTAACAGATATTGCTAATTAAGTTTAAACATACAGCAATCTGTTTTATTACATTTAATGCAAATAACATTATTGTGATATCTAGAACATTACTGTCACCTCCAGGTCTCTTATGGAATAACTTCTCAATTCTTCTACATTTTCTATTTTCACCTTGTTTCTCCCTGGATTTTTAGCTTACATGCTTTTTAGATTTTTCATTTTCCCCCCTCAAATTTGTTTTCTTTAAATCTATCTATATGAATTAATAATATATACAAATTGCAAGTGATAAAGCATTTTCTTCCTAACAACATTATGTGAGTTCCTTAACCCAATCCATAAACTGCCATATTAATCTTAAACTAATTACAGGAGCTATTGAATAATATAAAAACTACTGGCAGGTATATAAATACATTTTAAAGGAATATGAAGAGATGCATATTCTGTTCCACCTCACTGCTTTCTACAATCTGACTTAAAAAAATAGAACTACACTTATGATTTCTCCTGGGATATCAGTTTCTAATAGATAATAACTGATTGCCAGATGACCTGGAGCTATTGAGGGGCATTTTACTCTACAGTAAGGCTAGCAAAGGGAGGCTGGAACATAGCCAAAGGCACTAGTTAGAGCAAAATTCTCATTCCAAGACCACATACTGATTATATTCAGGTCAAAGGAAAAGTACATTAAGCCTAATTTTAATGGGACTTGTGGTTCCACAGATTTTTATCCACCAATTGTAATAGTCTCAGGAAAGGTGAAACTACTTAAGAGTCCTGGCATAACCAGGAAGGGGGGAGGTGGAAAATGTGCCCCTAGGGGATTGGTTCTATAAGATTTGGGAAAGGGAGGGGTGGAGAAAGGCAAGGAGGGTTCTAGACCCACCTGTGCAGGATAGTAAAAATCAAGGTGGGTAACTGAAATAGCCAGCTTGTGTCAAAACAGGGTGCTTCTTCTGAGCAGTATTATAATAGACAAGATTGTCTCAAACAATGGCACTTAATATTTTTTCATTAAGATGACATAGTAAAAATTATAGCTACAAGAATTCCTTGACAAACCTGGGGAACACTCTCTCACAACTATACTTGTGTGGAAAGAATAGATAAATTGAACAATAATTTTGAAGCACATAAGTTGGGAGAATATATATGACTAACAGCAATTCACCCAATTCCAGAACTGCTGCAGATCTTCACTATTCATTCATGCAGTCCCCTCTGCAGCTGAGCTATTTCCAGGCCTAGTTCTTTATTGAGTCTTTTTCTCCTGTCAAGTATCACACTCCTCTAAGCTTCTTTTGGTCTCAAGTAACTACCATTCCCTCCACAGTACCTTGAACTTTTTCAGACTGACTTTACATCTGTTAAATGGAATATCTTTCTCTGATAAAAAATTTCTATTATGTCACTGAATGGCTATTAGGAAGCAAGAGGAGAAAGCCCTCTTCCTGTTATCACATATAGGTGCAGGAATCACATTCTATAATTGCCCCAAGCTTAGATTTCCCAAACTTTCTGTATTTTATAAAGTCATCCTTGAGGGATGGACAAACATTGTTCATGCAATGCCATATCTCCTGACTCAGAGAGATGGGGATTTCACACTTTGCAAAAGAGTAACAGTATTAACCATATTTACACATGACTAGGTTATTAATTGTGATTATGTAAGTTGAATCAGAGGGGAAGGAACAACACATCTTTGTATGTACTGCAAATCATAAAGCATAAATGCAAATCTCCACAATAGAGAAGGAAGAATAAACAAATTATACAGAACTTCACAGGAAATAAAATCCAAAGAAGGAATCGGCAGTAAAATCCATGGCCCAAAATTTATGTACAGAAATTACCCAAAGTTGAGACTCTAATAAGGAGACAAAAAAGGCAGATGTGGTCTTATGAGTATCACAGATGTTGGGGGAGTGAAACCCATAACTATACAATGGCTCTAGGTACTTTACAGAGAAGTTATGAGGCAAAGATGGGGGAAGAAGTACTATTATGCATTAAGAGAGAATACTCAAGTGAAGAAGTCCAGAAATCAGGAGAGAAAAGCATAATGGAAGATATTTGAGTGAAAGCCAGTATAAGGGAGAAACAAGTGATTTTGTACCTAGAGAATATTATAGAACATCTGAATGGAAAAAAAATAAGAGAACTTTGGGAAACAGACACGAGTCCAGCATAGATACATGGTAGAGTTGCAATGGGAAGTTCCATTGATGAAAATATATGTGAGAGCAGGGTTTCTTAAACTTCTCTAAGACCTCTTTTTGCCTGAGAAATTTTTATGTCACCCTGGCAATATAGGTATATAAAATAGGTATACAAATCAAACATTTACTACTAATAAATAATAATTTTGTAAATCTCATATTCAATTATATAACCCCATGTAAGGTTGCAACCCACAAAAGGTTTGTGTGAGAGCATTCTGTTTGCCAAAAGCAGAGCAGATGAATACTTGATTTACCTTAGTGATTATTTCATCTTTCAAAAGGTAGAAAAACTATGCTGAAATTTTGTTATTGTTCTTATTCTCATGATCAAGAAGAACTTATAGTGAGTATAAAAATGACAGAAAAACTTTGGGAAAGTTTAAAAATTTTCCTAGAGTTTATGATGGAGAAGGAGAATTAGGTAAAATCTAGCAAGCATCCTAGATTAAGGGAAATCAGATTTCAAGTGATTCATATTAAGGAAAGGTAAGATCTTAGGAACTAAAATATTACAAGGAAAAGTAGCCCTAGAAGGATGTGAGGGACTCATTAATAAAATCTTAAAGACACAAAGGAAGGCAATTCCAATGAGAAGGAAAAATTGAATTTGTCTAAAGAGACTGGCATAGATACACAAAGAACTCATAAACCAATTTGTATTTGGAGGAAAAAGAAACAGAAGATGGAAGCCAGGTTGGGTTACAGAGTACTGACATAAATGATTGGGAGAAAAGTCTTGGGACTGTTAAAGATCATAATGAACTAAGGCTAGTACATTGAAGCTAGGCTCAACAAAAAGGATATTTTATCCATACTAAAATAAAAAGAGGGTGACACCTGACAAACAGAAGAAGCAGGGACTTCACTTTTATTTCCATTTTCTCAGCCTATTTTTGTAAATGATGAAAAAACTACTAACAAAGAGTTGATACCCAAGTGAGGATAGAAATAGCAGAAGACCAACTGATTATCTTTAACATGTATACTAGCAATTACAATAGTCATTGGGAAGTGAAAAAAATGGCAAATTTGATTACTGAGCTGTCTTCAATAATATTTGAAAGACAATGAAAAATGGGAAAGCTGCCACAAGACTAGAAGAGTATATGTTCTATTTTTTAATGGTAAAGAAAAAAGTGTGCTAAAACAAATTAGTGAACTTGACTTTGATTGCTAAGAAAACTCTAATGGCTCATTAGAGAGATGACTGGTGAATATTTCAAATGATAAGTAAACATCACAAAGAATTATTATAGTTTCATCAAGAAGGAGTGATAGGAGAATAACTTTATTTCCTTACTTGACAGAATTATTATATAGTAGATAAAGAAGATGCCATGGATATAGTTTATTTAGACATTATTAAAACTTTTAGAAAAGTAGCTGGCTGGCTGGAATGAAAAAAGTTAACATTAAATGTTAATGGGTCGGGGGCAGCTAGGTGGCGCAGTGGATAGAGCACCAGCCCTGAAGTCAGGAGGACCTGAGTTCACATCTGGTCTCAGACACATAACAGATGTGTGACCCTGGGCAAGTCACTTAACCCCATTGCCTCAGCAAAAAAAAAAAAAAAAAAAAATTGTTAATGGGCCAGGAGTCTCCATAGCAATATTTTGGAAATCTGTGTGGTCCTATATTCTTTAACTTTTGTTTTTAACCAATAATTTCCACAAAGATTGTACGCTCATCAAATTTTTGAATGACATGCAGGTAGAAGGGAGAGCTGTCACTGGAGACTAGAGACACAAAAGGATGTTGATAAACTAGAGCTTTGGTGTGATTATAGTAAGATGAAATTCAGTGGAAATGAGTTTAGTCTTTTCAGTTAAAAAAAAAAGCAACTTCACAAGTACAAGGTAAGAGAGGCATATTTAGACAGAAATTGCTCTGAAAATAATACACTAATGAATTCATGGATTACAAACTCAATATAATAAATATATATCTATACGTATAGATATATATTTATATATACACTCAGCCTTCATCAGACCTCATATGAAGTATTATGCTCAATGTGGAATGTCAAGGTCTAAAAAGAACATTGATAAGCTGGAATGAATCTAAAAGAGCATGACCAAGAGGGTAAAAATCCTTGATTCCATTGAAACTTTTTTTTATAAAGCTTTTTATTTGCAAAACATATGAGTGACCTTTCAACATTGACCTTTGCAAAAAAAACTTTTTTTTCCCAAGCTTTTCCTTTCCTTTCACCCACCCCCACCCATAGATGACAGGTATCTAATACATGCTAGATAGGATAAATTATATGACAAATACAATACATGTATACATATCTATACAGTTATCTTACTGCACAAGAATTCCATTGAAACTTAATAAAAATGATATTACTTATTCTATCATGAGGATAGTATGTGAAGGTATTTCATCTAAATACAATACTTTCTAATGAATTGATGACATAACATATGCATATCTTTAATTCTTTTAGCAGAAAGAAAAATAGAATGATCTCTTGTAAAATATCATTAATACAACAACAAATGAAATATGTCATGAATTTACCTTTATCCTTAAGATATAGAGACAAAAAAGGAATGCTTACTAAGTTTTTAATAATTTATTAAGTTAATATTTACTGTTGTTCAGTAGTCTGTAATGTATTATTTAATTGTTCCATGGATTTCATACTGGAAGTGATCTCAGAGATCATGCATTCCAAGATACTTCCCTCACTTCAAAATAAGGAAACTCAGTTTTGAGAACATTAAGGAATGTGTCTAAGATCACATAAATAACCAAATGTAAGATGACTCTAATCTTTCATTTTTACCTTACTCTTCTCTGAAATATTACACATTTATTTTTTCTGTTAAAAAAGGAAGAAGTATTGTTATAGTATCTAAATTTAATTATCTTAAATCTTATTTCCTACATCTATCCTCACCACTATTATTGCTGTCTGTCCCTTATTTTTCCCTGATAATAGCAATAATAATTAGAGTTCTATTTTCCTGAGTTTAAAAAAATTATAATAGGACTTCTGGGCAGTGGAGCCAAGATGGAGGAGAGCAGACACAACTCTCTGTAACCTCCCCCAACCTTCCCTCAAACCAACAGCAAATGAAGCCTCTGAACTGGTTTTGAAGTAAAAAAATACACCAATATTTGGAGTTCAACACATTTCTAGAAGAAGATAGAATTTCAGAACAGGTCTGTTTCAATTGGGCAGGGGGACAGTCTGCCTAACCCAGACAGCAGCATGGGGAGAGCAGGGCAGGGAGCTGGAGTGGAGGTCTTGGCTTCCATGCATCTGGGGGTCTTCTGTGAGCCTCTTGGGTCAGTCTGTCCTGATTGTGAGCAGGTAGTTTGGCAGATCTGCTTTTTGTGGAGGGTAGATTGTGAACTACTGAGCACCTAAAGAACACCAGACCTAGCTGCCATTACACAGCACCCTAAAGCAATTAATCAATCAGCAGAACTTCCTAGCACTGGAAATCAATCAATCAATCAACAGAACTGCCTAGCACCTGAAATCAATCAACCAGCAGACCTCCCTCCCCCCCCACCCCCTACCCCCCGCAAATTAAAGCGCCTGTCCCTCTTTTACTTCGAACAGACCTCAAGTCTTAAAAAAATGAATAAAAAACCAAAAAGAGCTCTCACTATAGACAGGTTTTTTTTGGAGAGAGAGACCAGATCTCAAATCCTGAGGTCCCTAAAGATAAAGCAACTCCAGAAAAAGCCCCAAAGGGATACATGAGCTGATTCCCATCTCACAAGGCTTTCTTTAAAGATTGCATAAAGGATCTTAAAAGAGAATTAGAAGAAAAATGGGGAAATGAAATGAGATCATTGCAAGAAGGAATGGAGAAAGCATATAATGCCCTAGAAAAGAGATATGAAAAAGACACCAATTCACTAAAAAACAAAATTGGTGAAATGGAAAAAGAATGCAGTGAACAAAAAAATTCAATTGGCCAATTTACCAAAGAGCTAAAAAATGTAACTGAAGAAAATAAAACACTAAAAATTAGAATTTAACAAATGGAAGTGAATGACTTAATAAGACTTTAAGAATCAGTTAAAAAAAAAAACAAAAAATGAAAAAAAAATAAAAGAATGAAATATCTCCTAGGAAAAACAATTGACTTTGAAATTAGATCTAGGAGAGACAATATAAGGATTATAGGGCTTCCTGAAAGCCATGATGAAAAAAAGAACCTAGGAAATCATAAAAGAAAACTGCACTGATATTTTAGAATCAGAAGATAAAATAGCCATTGAAAGAACCTACCGATCACTTCCTACAAGAGACCCCAAAATTAAATCCCCAAGGAATATCGTGGCTAAGTTTCAGAACTATCATACCAAAGAAAAGATATTATAAGCAGCAAGAAAGAAACAATTTAAATACCCAGGAGCCACAATTAGGATTACCCAGGACCAAGCAGCTACCACCCTAAAGGATCAACTGGCTTGGAATCTGATATTCCAAAAAGCAAAGGAACTTGGATTATAGCCAAAAACAAGGTATCCAGCTAAAATGAACATTATCTTTCAGGAAAGAAGATGGACATTCATTGATATATAGATGAATTTCACCTATTTCTTTTTTTTTTTAATTTTATTTTATTTGCATAACATATGTGTGGGTAATTCTTCAACAATAACACTTACATAGCTTTCCATTAGAAATTTTTCCCCCCAACTTCCCCACCCCTCCCCTAGATGGCAGGATATCCACTACATGTTAATTATGTTAAAATATTGGCAAATCGAATATATGTATACATATTTCCAAACTTATCTTTGTTGTGCAAGAGAAATCTTATCTACACAAATGATATATCAGATAAAGGAAACACAATGTAAGCAAACATCAATCAAGGAATATGAGAATGTTATGTTGTGGTCCACATTTCGCATTCCTCTCTCTGGGTGTATATGGCTTTCTTCAGTGAACAATTGGAGGTGGTTTGAAACATATCATTGTTGAAGAGAGCCATGTCCATCAGAATTGATCGTCATATAGTACTGTTGTTGCCGTGTATAATGATCTCCTGGTTCTGCTCATTTCACTCAGCATCAGTTCATGTAAGTCTCTCCAGGCCTCTCTGAAATCATCTTGCTGGTCATTTCTTACAGAACAATAATATTCCATAATATTCATATACCATAATTTATTCAGCCATTCTCCAATTGAAGGGCATCTATTCAATTTCCAGTTTCTAGCCACTACAAAAAGGGCTGCCACAAATATTCTTGCACATGTGGGGCCTTTTCCTTTCTTTATGATTTCTTTGGGATATAAGCCCAATAGAAATGCTGCTGGGTCAAAGGGTATGCACAGTTTGATAACTTTTTGAGCATAGCTCCAAATTGTTCTCCAGAATGGCTGTATCCGTTCACAGCTCCACCAACAATGCATCAGTGTCCCAGCCCTCCCACAACCCCTCCAACATTCATCATTAACTTTTCCTGTCATTTTAGCCAATCTGACAGGTGTGAAGTGGTACCTAAGGGTTGTCTTGATTTGCATTTCTCTGATCAACAGTGATTTGGAGCACCTTTTCATATGACTATAAATAGTTTTAATTTGAATTTCACCTATTTCTAATGAAAAGACCAGAACTGAACAAAAAGTTTGATCTCTAAACACAGAACTCAAGAGAAGCAGAAAAAAGTAAAAAGAAAAAAAATTCTTGAGAACTATATTTCTGTTATGGGTATACTTAGAGAATACGGGTAAAATTTGATCTTATGATAATATGAAAAAGAAATAAGACATAGAAAAGGTATCATATTGGAAGAAGACAAAAAAGGAGGTAAGAGAAGGGGAATTACATCTCATAAAGAGGCAAAAAACTACTTATTATAATTGAGGGAAAGAAGGGAGGGGGTGAGCACTGAATCTTACCCTCATCAGATTTGGCTCTAAGAAAGAATATCAGACATATTTGTCATCACAAAGAAACTTGTCTCACCTTATAGGAAATAAGGAGGGATAGGGGGAGAAAAAGGAAAAGGCTAATAGAAGGGAAAACATAAGAATTAGGGGAAAGGTGTAAACAAAGGGAGAGGGGCTCTAAAAGATGAGGACTGTTTGAGGGAGGTGGTCATCAAAAGCAAAATACTAGGAAGGGGGAAAGGGGGATAGCAAAGTGAAAAGCATAAACTAGGGTAAAGAAGATGGCAGGAAATGCAGAATTAGTTATTTTAACTGAATGTAAATGGGATGAACTTTCCCATAAAATGGAAGCAGATAGCAGACTGGATTAAAACCCAGAATCATACAATATGTTGTTTACAAGAAACACATCTAAAACATAGAGATACATACAGAGTGAAGATAAAGGTCTGGAGCAAAATCTATTGTGCTTCAGGTAAACAACAACAACAACAATAACAAAAATGCAGGGGTAGCAATCCTTATCTCAGATCAGTTAAAAGCAAAGATAGATCTAAGTAAAAGAGACAAGGAAGGAAACTATATCTTTCTGAAGGGTACCATAGATAATGAAGCAATATCAATACAAAACATATATGCACCAAGTGGTATAGCATGGAAATTCCTAGAGGAAAAGTTAAGAGAGATGCAAGAAGAAATAGATAACAAAACTATAATAGTGAGGAATTTCAAACTTGCTCTCTCAGAACTAGATAAACCAAATGACAAAATAAATAAAAAAGAAGTTAAGGAGATAAACAAAATGTTAGAAAAGTTAGGTATGATAGATCTTTGGAGGAAATTAGATGGAGACAGAAAGGTGTTTACTTTTTTCTCAGTGGTTCATGGAACTTTTACAAAAATTGGCCATGTGTTAGGGTATAAAAACCTCAAAATCAAATGCAGAAAGGCAGAAATATTAAATACATTTTTATATCATGATGCAATAAAAATCACATGCAATATAAGGCCAGGAGAAAATAGACCAAAAAGTAATTGGAAACTAAATAATCTCATCCTAAAGAATAAATGGGTGAAATGCAAATTACAGACACAATTACTAATTTCATCCAAGAAAATGACAACAATGAGACAACATATCAAAATTTATGGGATACAGCCACAGTGATAATAAGGGGAAATTTTATATCTCTAGATGCTTACTTGCATAAAATAGAGAAAGAGAAAATCAGTGAATTGGGCTTGAAACTAAAAAAGCTAGAAAAAGAACAAATTTAAACCCCCCAATCAAATCCCAAACTTGAAATCCTAAAAATAAAAGGAGAGATTAGTAAAATTGAAAGTAAAAAAAACTATTGAATTAATAAAACTAAAAGTTGGTTTTGTGAAAAAACCAACAAAATAAATAAACACCTAGTTAATTTAATTAGGAAAAACAAAGAGGAAAATCAAATTGTTAGTCTCAAAAATGAAAAGAGAGAACTTTGCACCAATGAAGAGGAAATTAGAGCAATAATTAGGAGTTACTTTGTCTAACTTTATGCCAACAAATTTGATGACCTAAGTGAAATGGAAGAATACCTACAAAAATATAGATTGCCCTGATTAACAGAAGAGGAAATAAATTACTTAAATAGCCCCATTTTGGAAAAAGAAATAGAACAAACTATTAATCAACTCCCTAAGAAAAAAAATCCCTAGGACCAGATGGATTTACATGTGAATTCTACCAAACATTTAAAGAACAATTAACTCCAATACTATATAAACTATTTTAAAAAAAATAGGGAAATATGGTATTTGCCCAAATTCCTTTTATGACACAGACATGGTACTGATACCTAAACCAGGTAGGATGAAAACAGAAAAAGGAAATTATAGACCAATCTCCCTAATGAATATTGATGCAAAAATCTTAAATAAAATATTAACAATGAGATTACAGAAAATCATCCCCAAGATAATACACCATGACCAAGTAGGATTTATACCAGGAATGGAGAGATGGTTCAATATTAGGAAAACTATTAGCATAATTGACTATATCAATAACCAAATGAACAAAAAACACATGATTATCTCAATAGATGCAGAAAAAGCATTTGATAAAATCCAACATCCATTCTGATTAAAAACATTAGAGAGTATAGGAATAAATTGACTTTTCCTTAAAATAGTCAGTAGCATCTGTTTAAAGCCATCAGCTAGCATTATATTTAATGGGGATAAACTGCAATTACTCCCATTAAGATCAGGAATAAAACAAGGTTGTCCACTATCACCATTACTATTCAATATTGTATTAGAAATGCTAGCTTTGGCAATAAGAGAAGAAAAAGAGATTAAAGGAATTGGAATAGGTCATGAGGAAACCAAATTATCACTATTTGCAGATGATATGATGATATACTTAAAGAAACCTAGAGAATCAATGAAAAAATTATTAGGAATAATCCACAACTTTAGCAAAGCTGCAGGATACAAAATAAACCCACATAAATCATCAGCAATTTTATGCACCACTAACAAAATCCAACAGCAAGAGATACAAAGAGAAATTCCATTTAAAATAACTGTCCATAGTTTGATTGGTATAACATTAAATAAATAGATTAGTTTAGGTGGTATTGTCATTTTTATTATATTTGCTCGACCTATCCAAGAGCACTTGATATTTTTCCAATTGTTTAGATTTGACTTTATTTGTGTGAAAAGTGTTTTGTAGTTTTGCTCATATATTTTCTGACTTTCCCTTGGCAGATAAATTCCCAAATATTTTATACTATCAACAGTTATTTTAAATGGAACACAAAATTTTGCAAAGGCCAATGTTGAAAAATTACTCTGTAAGTAAAGCTGTAAATAAAAAGCTTTAATAAAAAGGAAAAAAAATAAAAAAATATAATAGCTGTTATCTATGTAAGTGGTTTATGATTATTATCTCCTTTGCAATAAAAATAAAATTTGAATTGCTATTGTTTTAAATAATAGTACCTAGAAACACAGTATTAATAAGACAAATCCTGACTGTGTTGGATTTTTCTTGGTCCATTTCTAAGGAGACAATCTACGCTGTACATCTTGATTTAAAAATATATATATAATTTGAGGTATTGTCTTCTTTAAGACTGAATTTAATCAAGGTTTATTGGGGACTTATGATGAAACAATTTCTTCTTCACTTTTTCCAACTAGGCATTTCTCAGTGATTCACAGTAAGTTAAAAAATAATTTTCAATCTAAAACCTTGAGATTTTGGTTCAGTATTTGAAATCAACCAGATGATGGCAGCACTTCCAAAATTTAATGGAAATAAGGCACAATGAAAATAGTCAGCAAAGTATTGATCACTTTTTCTTGTGTTTTTTTTTTCTTTCCTTCTTCCTCTTTGTCTTTTTTTTTTCTTTTGTAGCACCAGTGGACAGAGAAATATTTAACTTTAGAGCATGAGGATGATATGGAAAACAATAATTCTACTACAAAAGACAGGATAGAATGGGATCAAGCATGAGAGGTTTTCCTTGGAGAAGAGAAAGCATAACTTTTTACAAGTTATAAGACAGGGAGGTGGAGGAACTCATGAGGAAATATGTTTGAATAGTAGGATATGAGGAGGATAAGAGAGGAGATGAAGGGAACTTTCATCAAATGCTCTCAATTTTTTCAGTTCATTGTGAAATGAGAGACAATGAAAGAGATGCCACTGAAAAGTGAATTGGTCAGGGAGGTGATTTTATTAAAATAAAAAAATAAATAATAAAAATTGAAAAATAAATTTAAAAAAACAAAATGTCTTGCTGCAGTGCAGGCTGAATTGAAATTATATAACAAAATCATATTGACCATACAAAGTAGAATTTTAAGAATTGTTCCATTGCTATGCAGCAGCCTGTGTATAATTATATTATCTGACATTTTTATAGCACTTGAAACTTTAGAGAGTTTTGTAAACATATATTATTTAATATGTACAGGTTAAGAAGTTCATCTAGCTATAGATATATAGTGTATAGTGCAGATATATGTATATGAGAGATGAACTATTTCTACATATGTATGCGTGTGAATCTATGTATTTATCTTGAGCAAACATTGTAAATGGACAAAAAATTGGTCAAGAACTGAATAAGAAAGAGGATTGGATTATTCATGTGAAACTACTAATTTATTTTAATCACTCCAAATCTCTTTGAAACAAAGACTTATCTTTTTAATACCATGGCAAATAGTCATGGACTACTAAAGTTTTCAAGAAAAAGAAAATGGGCTAATCTTCAGTGATTAGCCTGTCAATGTGATCATAACTTGATGAACTTTCACTTCTTTTAATTATAAAGAAAGAAAAAAGAAAATGATCAGCAAAGTGTAATGGTGATGCATATAGTAGACAAAGAAGACTATATCACATAACAAAGACTTGTAAAGAAGGGCTTGAGTAAAAAAAATGTCAGAAAAGAAATATAATAGTAAAAAAGAAAGTGAGTTGGTCATATGGTAAGAGTGGCAGATAATTGATAAACTACTTGTGTACTTCATTGGTATGCTTTCAAACTTTAGAAGAATGAAATGCTTCCCATCTTTCAAAGAAAAAAAAATGAGTTTTTTTTTAAAGAGGTTGATGTAGATGCACTACTAATCAACTTAAATGTTTTATTTTTTTAAAGGCAATCAATTAACATTTATTAAGCACCATTTTCCCCCCAAGGAACTGTGCTAGGTAAAAAGACAAAAACAAAACTACCTTTCTTCTAAAGGATCTTACACTTTACAATGAGAAAAATAATTATATATGTCAATACATTCTGGACATATATAAAATTGTTTTTTATTAGAGCACTGTATTACTAAGTGGGGAGATCACAAAAGACTTCATATGGAAGGTATCACTTGAGCAAAATTTTGAAGGAAATAAATTGGTATGATTTATTTAATTTCTTTACCTCGTTTTCCATCCTATTACCATGCTCATTCCTTCAGTTCTCTAGTATACTGTGTCACTCGATCCTGAAAAGGATTGGAAGCAAGAAAAGGTGTCAGAAGTTGAATACAGAATATGGTATGTTACTGAAAGAGTAATAGCAGGAATATTAAAGCTCAAATTGACCTGAAAGGGAAAGCTAAATTTAAGGGAGATAAAGAAAAAAAGACTTTAAACTTTTTTTGTTTAGTTACAATATGGAAAAGAGGATAATCAGAAGTCAGCAGAAAGAAGTCAGAGGTGCTTGATTCTCATTTTGCTTTTTTTTTTCTGTGTCAGAGAATGATCTTTGGACTAGAAAGCTTGGCTAATAACAAGTTAATACCCCAAATAAGAGGGTAGTTAGGTATCATTGTGAACAGAAAAATGGGTCTGGAGTTAGGAAGTCTCATTTCCAAGTTCAAATCTGGCCTGAGACCCTTATTTGTCTGGGTGACCCCAAGAAAGTCACTTAACCCTGTTTACCTCAGTTTCCTCATCTGTAAAATGAGCTTGAAAAAAGGCAAACCACTCCAGTATTTTTGCCAAGAAAATGCCAGAATTAGACATGATTAAAAACAACTGAACAATAAGGAAAAAATATGATGAAAGGGGAAAAAATAATAAAGTGAAAAAGTGCCCAGCAGAGAACAAAAGAACAATCTATAAGGAAGCAAAGAAAAGATAGACACACTCAAACATACTTTCTTCTACTATTTTATAACCTTTCTTGAGTTGGTTTATTCTTATATATTTTCAGTCTTCCCTGATATTCTCCTGGGCACATGACAATGTTCTGTTTTGTTTTGTTTTGTTTTCCTTTTCTGTTTTTCTTTTTTCTATTCCTAGGACATATCTTGCTGAATCATTGATATGTAGTCCCTCTTGGGCATCATCTTAGGCATGTATTGATAATTGCTATTCCCAAATAGTAAAAATGTTTTAAATATGGCCTTAAGTCACAAAGAACTTAAGTTCCTTCAAAAGACAATTGACAGGAGAATCTGAGTCAAGATACACACAAGTTAAAGGAGATCTCATCAGTACAGATAGTTAAACTTTTAAACTCAAACCTTAAGGTAGATTTTTGAGGCTTTCTATAGGTGATATTCAATAATCTAAAGATTTGTTTTAGAGTCAACACGTCCTTTTCATCAGGCTAGTATTAATTGATGATACAGTTCTTTATCATCTGCTAAGTATTTAGCTGGCAGTTGATGAAACAGAATGTTAGTGAGTTTGGCCCTGATATTTTATGTTACATACTAATTTAGTTATGAAGACTGCAGGACCTCCATATGGAAAGACCTCAAGCAATTTTCTACGTGTGCTAGTTATTATAACACTGCATAGTTTGTTTTAATAGTCATCTCCATTTGTCATAGTCATTAGGAATTCTCTAGGCTTCAGGTTTCTATGGCAAAGATGATGTTCTCTTACATTACATATATCACATGCAAGACACAGTCTTCATAAACAGAGTGAATGTAGCTTTCTAACTAAATAAACCCAAGATTAGGAATAGCTCATGCACCAGGAAAATATGGTTCCATATGTATATCCTGTGATAGACAAGTTATATTCCTTGAAAAAGTTACTCACATGGAAAAAAAGAAGAAAAAAGGAAAATGCTTCAAATGGATGCCAGTTCTTAAATCATAACAGATGGTAAACCAATGGGAAAAGCTGACTCACCATCTATATTTAAAGAAAGCCAGTGAACAGAATGGAATTGATGTTCCTAAGAGGCAATCTGCCTATAGGACAGCTTTGGAAGTCTGATAAGGTCATCCAATTGACCAGTCATACATAACAAAGATGCTAATAATACTCAAAGAAATATGAATTATCTACTCTGATCAACCACTCAATCTATAGACATATTTGCTCTTTAAATATGGTCTAAAACATGATTTCACAGGTTCTTAGCCTATGGTATGTGAGTTTGTTTTATAAAATACATAAATTTGTGAGTTTATTTCAATATAATTTGGTTTTTTTACCCTATGCATTTTATTTTATTCCTTTCAAAATATTATTCTGAGAAGGGCTCTATAACTTCACTTGACTACCAAAGGATTCCATTGGATCACATACACACACACACACACACACACACACACACACACACACACACAAACATTCTCTTGGCCATCCTCCCTCCCAAATGTATTAAGTATGAAAATCAATATTTCTAAGTTTCCCCATTTCCAGTGTTTATTTTAAGACATTGACAATATCAATTGTCATACTGCGATGTTGAAAGTCTTCTTTTTTAAATATTAAATATTTAAATTTAAATTTAGTTGTTTGTATCACAGAAACCAGATTTTACTAAAGTAATTTTGAAAGTAATTATTCTGTATCTTGCTTTGACAAGGTTAAAGAACTTTTTAACAGGCTTCTCTACTTCAATAAATCCACTGGATTTTATCTATCATGGATATTCCCTCCAATTGTGCTGCCCAGGTACTACTCTAATTCTTCTCAAGAGAGAGATAAAGCTGTAAATAAAACTTTATTTTTCAGTTTTATACTTCTCTTTTTTTGTGAGTTAATTGAGATTAAGTGACTTGCCCAGGGTCACACAGCTAGTTCTTGTTTAAATGTCTGGAATCGAGCTTGAAGTCCAGGGCCAGTGCTTTATCCACTTTGTGATCTAATTGCCCTAATTTTATATTTTTATAGATAGGTTCATTTTGAATTTTTAAAAATAATTAATCAACTATTATCTTCGTCATGATCTTCAGTTTTAGATGTTTGAGAATATGACACCTAAACTATCTCAACTAATTTTCAATGTTCCTCTTTTTTCTTGTATCCAAAAGAGGAAGAATAAAATATGGATTCTTCTACCTATTTTTAATACAAAGCAATAGAATGATTATTTTTACCTCAGTTACCTCTAATTATCTTATATCCCATTTATATAATTTACTTTATTAATAAATCAAAGATAATAAAAGAAACAAAACAAACAATTTTAGAGCTGAATGAGTTAAATTTTGTCTTTGTTTCCACTTTGACAATTATTTCAACACTTTGATACCCTTTAATGAATTATGACATTTCCCTTAACTAAGCCATATAATTTCTGGAAGTCAGAATTTTGTTGCCTTTTTTTTTTTTTTTTTGGTATGGTCATCTCTTAATATGGTGCTTGACACATAGTAAGAAAAATGCTTTTTGGTGATATTTTCATAAAAAAATCCAAGAGGATAGATTTCACTGGAAGATATATGTTTTATAATATGCATTCATCTAAATGCTGATTTTTATTTTCATTTCAATAATTATTCCAAAACAAAATATCTTGAGGAAAGGTTTCAGAATGTAAACATTTTAAAGGTGGAAATTATTTTTCTTTTCATTTTGTATCTCCCTGTGCCTAGCATGATTCATTGCATACAGTAGATACTGAAAATACTCACTTATTCAAACTTAATTTAATATTTATAATATGACATAATGATATCCATAATTAGGGCCCTGACAACCCAAAAAAGGCTGAGCCTGTCTAACCCTAAAATGATGTTTGACCAATTAGTTAGAAAGTAGTAAATAGATAATATCCCACCTTCCCAGCTAAAAAAACAATTGCAAGGTTTGTTTCCAGTACAACCATACATATGAATAGCCCAACATTCCCCAACCCTACATACAACTTTTACTCCAAATTATTATCTAATCACTTCACTTTGGGCTATCATATTAACCTTCTAAATGATTTTCCCTTCTTAATGTGCTCTTCATTCCAAACCTTCCTCCACAGAATTGTCAAAATGATTTTCCTAAAGTTCAAGCCTGACTATGTCACTCCCCAGTTCAATAAACTATTATGGTTTCCTACTGATTCCAGGATTAAATGTTAATTTATCATGCTCTCTTCCTTTTTTAATCTTTATTTTTGTTAAAGTTTTATAATATATGTAACTATAAGTATAATAATGCATTATATGATTTAAAAATAGTATGCATATGAGGGGTGCATTTTTAAAAACTAATAGTGGAATATGCAAAAAATGTTTATAGTAATCCTTTTTTATAGTGTCAAGGAACTAGAAACTGAGTGGATGTCCATCAAGTGGGGAATGGCTGAGTAAGTTATGGCATATGAATGTAATTGAATATTATTGTTCTATAAGAAATAATCAGCAGGATGATTTCTTACATGAACTAATGCTAAGTGAAATGAGCACAATCAGGAGATCATTATACATGGCAACAGCAAGTCTATGCAATGATCAATTGTGATGGACATGGCTCTCTTCAACAATAAGGTGGTCCAGGCCAATTCCAACAGGCTTGTGAAGGAGAGAGAGCCATCTGCACCCAGAGAGTGGACTGTGAAAATTGAATATGGATCACAACAGTATTTTCACATTTTTTGCTATTGTTAGCTTGCTTTTTTATTTCTCATTTTTTACCTTTTTGATCTGATTTTTATTGTGCAGCATGATAAATGTGGAAATATGTATAGAAGAACTGCACATGTTTAACATATATTGGATTACTTGCTGTCTAGGGAAGGGGGAAGAGCAAAGGAAGAAGAAAAAGTTGAAACACAAGGTTTTACAAGGATGAATGTTGAAAACTATCTTTGCATGTGATTTGAAAATAAAAAGCTATTTAAAAAACTAATAGTGGAATGTGATCAAAAAAGTTTAGAGACAACTGGATTGAACAGATGCCCCTCTAGTCTTTCTAGTTGAAAATTTTACAGAACCCTCAAAGCCTTTGAAGTCTAAGGAGCTGGGAGGAGCTGGCCATTGGCTCAAAAGTGATTTTATAGGTATAATTCTTCATGCTCATTCAAATTAAGATGAGCCATATGTGAGGAAAACTTGAAAGGTTTCTTACCTAATACCATGGAGAAACCACTGCTTACATGTTCTTAAATTTTCATTTCTTAGCTGGCATAAAGTTTATCTCAATGTTTATGAAGTCAATATCTATAGCATATGTTGCTTGTTTGCAGAATTTAAATGGATAAAGATGCTTGAGTATTTTTGTATTTCATTTTCTGTTACTTTACTCAGCAATTCCAGTTTCATCTTATGTTCAATAATTGTTTTGTCTTTTATGTTGTCATTTTTCTATTTGCTGTAGTGTAAAGTAGGTAATTGTCTATAATGAAGACAGATTCAATAGAATTACTAGGTGAGAAAATGGATAGAGCCCTGGGTCTGGAGTTCAGGAAGACCAAAGTTCAAATCTAATCTAAGATACTAACTGTATGATTATGAACAAGTCACAATTTCTGTTTGTCTCCATTTCTTTAATTACAAAATGAAAATGATAATAAGAGCACTAAGTTGTGAAGATCAACTAAGATAATATTTGTAATAAGTGCTTAGAACAGTGCCTGGCACATTATAGGAACTATACAAATTATTATTTTCTCCTCCTCCCTAGGATATTGATTATCTATATATTAAAACTGGCTGAACAAGCTTAGTTTCAGAATAGCTTGTTAAGAGAAAACCCTCTTTTACCTGTGGAATAGAATTGCAAAAGCAAGTTATACTTCATTTCAAGAAAATTAAAGTGACCTCTGCATGTTCCCTTTAAGAATATGAAAATTAATCATCTTTATTTATTTTGCTAAATCATTGTGTGATAAATAAAATATGAGGACTGCTTGCTCAGAGTGTTTTGAATGGAATTAATCCCTAGTGAAGATAACAAAATGCACTTGCAAGCAGAAAGACAATCTATCCTAATGAAAATTTCTAAATGCTTATATAATAAAAAAATTAAATAATTCTGATATTAGTTCCTAAAATGCCTATAAATAAAAGATTTAGGTTCAAACCTCAGGTCTATAACTTTGAACTTCTATATTCTTTGAAATTTTGAGTTCAAAATGCCTGTTTCCTCAATTGTGCAATGGGGATAAAAATATTGAGCTACTTATCTCATAGAACAAAGATCAAAAGAGATTAGTTATGTGAAACATAACTTAATTTATGTACACAATTTAAGTACAGAATATGCAATAATACAGGAATGAGCAGAGATTTTGGCAATGCAAACAACTCCAAAGAAATTCTCTCTACTAATGCAGGTTATAGTATTTCTAACTATAGTGTCCTATAGAAATGTACTTTACCATCATTATCATTGCCATCATCATCATCATGATTATTTCATTTTTCTCATTCTTTTTGATTAAGTTCAAACAGAAATAGTCTAGTAGGCTAGCATTCTCATTGTGCTTTGATGTATTTTCATGTTTTTCCATGTTGTTGGTTTATTTTTGTTTTTGTTTTGTTTTGTTTTGTTTTGTATTTATAACTTATCAGCCTTCTCCCTTCCTGGTCTTCTTAATATCTTTTGGCTAGACAGATATAGATAGATAGATTGATAGATAGATAGATAGATTTTTTTTCCTGAGGCAAATGGACTTAAGTGACTTGCCCAGGTTCATACAGCTAAGTATCAAGTGTCTGAGGTCAGATTTGAACTCAGGTCCTCCTGACTTCAGGACTGGTGCTCTATCCACTGCACCACCTAGCTGGCCTATTTGTGAAATTTGTTGTTGTTGCTGCATAACATGATCATATAAAGACAGATTTTTCCAAATCCTCTTTTTCTAGAGATCTTTCTCCTCTCTATTTTCTTTTAATCTTGGACCTCTAACCTATAACTGTATGATATAATTATATTGAATTATGTTCCTTGTGCTGTTTTGACTATATAAGAACAAATTTTTCTTTCAATTATATATTAAGGGTATCAAGAATTTTTAATATATGCTTATTTCTAGATTGTATTCTATGGTTTTATTCCTTCTTGTTTTTAATTGGTGATGTAAAGTTGTATAGCATACACCAGGTAGAAATGCATGCTTTTTCCAATGCCTATTCATGAATCTTCAATAGTTTTCTCAAATCTCTTCTGATATTGTCAGACTTAACTCCTATTATTAGATTATTCATGATTAGGTACACCTTTCTTCTGTGATTTAAAAAACACAACCTATAGATAGATGGTATGTTTTAATAAAATGCTTTTCTTTTTTAGCTTTAAATGTGGGAGAATGTTTTCATTAATGATTATTTTAGCAGATATTCAGCCACTTAAAAAATAGTTAGCCAAAGAAACTTGGATTACAGCCAAGAATAAGCTATCCAGCTAGAATGAGCATTATCTTCCAGGGAAGAAGATGGACATTTAATGTTACTGGCAAATTTCACCTATTTCTAATGAAAAGACCAGATCTAAACAAAAAATATGATCTCCAAACACAGAACTCAAGAGAAGCATGAAAAGGTAAAAAGGTAAAAAGGAAACAACTCTTGAGAATTATATTTCTATTATGGGTATACTTAGAGAATGTGGGTGTAATTTGATTTTACTTTGATAATATGAAAAAGAAACTAGAGGCGCAAAGGAGATAATACTGGAAAAAGAGGAAAAAGGAGGCAAAATAAGGTTTAAAAATGAGGTAAAAATAAGGTAAAATATCATGAAGTGGCAAAGAAAACCTAATATAATTGAGGGGGATAAAGGGAGGGGGATGAGCATTGTGTGAATCTTACGCTCATCAGATTGGGCTCTAAGAGAGAATATCAGACATATTTGGTTTTACAGAGAAACTTGTCCCACCTTATAGGGAAGTGGGAGAGAAAGGAGGAAAAGAAAGGGAAAGACTAATAGAAGGGAAAATAGAAGAATTAGGGGAAAGGTGTAAAAAAGGAGGAAGGGCTCTAAAGGTACTGTTTGAGAGGTGGTTATCAAAAGCAAAATACTGGGGGGGAAGGGAGAAAGAGGAAAGGAAAGAAAAAAACATAACTTTGGGTAAATAAGATGGCAGGAAATACAGAATTAGTTATTTTAACTGTGAATGTGAATGGGATGAATTCTCCTATAAAACAGAAGCATTTAGCAGACTGGATTAAAACCCAAAATCCTACAATATGTTGTTTACAAGAAACACATCTAAAGCATAGAGATACATAGAGAGTGAAGGTAAAGAGCTGAAGCAGAATTTATTATGATACAGGTGAACAAAAAAAAAAAGCAGGGGTAGTAATCCTGATCTCAGATCAAGTAAAAAAAGCAAAGATAGATCTAATTAAAAGAGATAAGTAAGGAAACTATATTTTACTAAAGGGTACCATAGATAATGAAGCAATATCAATACTAAACATATATGCACCAACTGGTATAGCATCCAAATTCCTAGAGGAGAATTTAAGAGAGATACAAGAAGAAATAGACAGCAAAACTATACTAGTGGGGGATCTCAACCTTGCTCTTTCAGAATTAGATAAATCAAACCACAAAATAAACAAGAAAGAAACTAGGGAGATAAACCAATTGTTAGAAAAGTTAGGTATGATAAATCTTTGGAGAAAATTGAATGGAGACAGAAAGGAGTTTAGTTTTTTTCTCAGCAGTTCATGGAACTTATATAAAAATTGACCATGTGTTAGCACATAAAACTCAAAATCAAATGAAAAAAGATAGAAATAGTATATGCATTTTTTTCAGATTGTGATGCAATAAAAATCATATGCAACATAAGGCCAGGAGAAAATAGACCAAAAGTTAATTGGAATAGATAGACACAATAATTACATCCAGGAGAATGACAATAATGAGACAACATATAAAGCCAAAGAGGTTGTAAGGAGTAATTTTATATCTCTAGATGCATACTTACATAAAATAGAGAAAGAGAAGATCAATGAATTGAGCTTACAATTAAAAAAGCTAGAAAAAGAACAAATTAAAAACCCTCAATTAAATACCAAATTGGAAATTCTGAAAATAAAAGGGGAAATTAACACATTTGAAAATAAGAAAACCATTGAATTAATAAATAAAACTAAGAGTTGGTTTTATAAAAAAAACCAACAAAATAGATAAACCTCTAGTTAATTTATTTAGAAAAAGGAAAGAAGAAGATCAAATTGTTAGTCTCAAAAATGAAAAGGGAGAACTTTCCACCAATGAAGAAGAAATTAGAGCAAAAATTAGGAGTTACTTTGCCCAACTTTATGCCAGTAAATTTGATCATTTAAATGAATTGGAGGAATATCTACAAAATAAATAGATTGGCCAGGTTAACAGAAGAGGAAATAAATTATTTAAATAGCCCCATTTTAGAAAAAGAAATAAAACAATCTATTAATCAACTCCCTAAGAAAAAATCTTTAGGACCAGATGGGTTTACATGTGAATTCTACCAAACATTCAAAGAACAATTAATTCTAATACTACATAAACTATTTTAAAAAATAAAGAAATAAGGTGTTCTACCAAACTCCTTTTATGATACAGATATGGTGCTGATAGCTAAATCAGCTAGGGTGAAAACAGAGAAAGAAAACTATAGACCAATTTCCCTAATGAATATTGATGCAAAAATCTTAAATAAAATATTAGTAATGAGATTACCATAAGTCATTCCCAGGATAATACACTGTGAAAAAGTAGGATTTATACCAGGAATGCAGGGCTGGTTCAACATTAGGAAAACTATAAGCATAATCAATTTTATTAATAAGCAGACTAACAAAAAATCATATGATTATCTCAATAGATGCAGAAAAAACACTTGATAAAACCCAACACCCCATTCCTATTAAAAAACACTAGAGTATAGGAATAAATGGATTTTTCCTTAAAATGATCAGTAGCATCTATTTAAAACCAGCAGCAAACATCATATGTAATAAGGACATTAAGATCAGGCTTCCCAATAAGATCAGGAGTGAAACAAGGCTGCCCACTGTCACCATTACTGTTCAATGTTGTATTAGTAATGTTAGCTTTGGCAGTAAGAGAAGAAAAAGAGATTAAAGGAATTAGAGTAGGTAATGAGGAAACCAAATTATCCTTCTTTGCAGATGATATAGTGGTATACTTATAGAACTCTGGAAACTCAACTAAAAAAATACTAGAAACAATTCACAACTTCAGCAAAATTGCAGGATACAAAATAAATCCACATAAATCAGCAGCATTTTTATATATTACCAACAAAGTTAAGCAGCAAGAGATACAAAAAGAAATTCCATTCCAAATAATGGATGATAGGATAAAATATTTGGGAATCTATCTGCCAAGGAAAAGTCAGAAACTATATGAATTAAACTACAAAACACTTTCCACACAAATAAAATCAGACCTAATCAATTGGAGAAACATTAAGTGCTCATGGGTAGGCTGAGCGAATATAATAAAAATGACAATACTACCCAAACTAATCTACTTATTTAGTGCCATACCAATCAAACTCCCAAGAAATTATTTTACTAAAGGGTACCATAGATAATGAAGCAATATCAATACTAAACATATATGCACCAACTGGTACAGCATCCAAATTCCTAGAGGAGAATTTAAGAGAGTTACAAGAAGAAATAGACAGCAAAACTATACTAGTGTACTAGTGGGGGATCTCAACCTTGCTCTCTCAGAACTCCATAAATAAACCACAAAATAAATAAGGAAGAAGTTAAGGAGGTAAACAAAATGTTAGAAAAGTAGTAGCAAAGTTCATTTGGAAGAACAAAAGGTCAAGGATGTCAAGGGGATAAATGAAAAAAAGGCAGATGAAGGTGGCCTTGCTGTACCAGATCTAAAACTATATTACAAAGCAGTGGTCATCAAAACCATTTGGTACTGGCTAAGAAATAGAGTAGTTCATCAGTGGCATAGGATAGAATCACAGGACAAACTAGGCAATAACTATAGCAATTTAGTGTTTGGTAAACCCAAAGACCCCAGCTTTTGGGATAAGTACTCACTATTCGAAAAAAACTTTTGGGAAAATTGGAAACTAGTGTGGAAGAAATTAGGGCTTGATCCACACCTAACATCACATACCAAGATAAGGTCTAAATGGGTTCATGAGTTAGATATAAAGAGTGATATTATAAGCAAGTTATAGGAACAAAGGATAGTTTACCTCTCAGACCTGTGGAGAAGGGAGGAATTTGTGTCCAAAGAAGAACTGGAACTCTTAATCGAACACCAGATAGATAATTTTGATTATATTAAGTTAAAAATTTTTGTATAAACAAAACTATTGCAGACAAGATTAGGAGGGAAACAATAAATTGGGAAATCATTTTTATATTTAAGGGTTCTGATAAAGGCCTCATTTCTAAAATATATAGTGAATTGACTCATATTTATAGTAATTCAAGCTACTCTCCAATAAATAAATGGTCAAAGGACATGAACAGACAATTTTCAGATGATGAAATTAAAATTATTTCTAGTCATGTGAAAAAGTGTTCCAAATCACTATCAATCAGAGAAATGCAAATTAAGACAACTCTGAGATACCACTATACACCTCTCAGATTGGCTAAAATGACAGGAAAAGATAATGACGAATGTTGGAGGGGATGTGGGAAATCTGGGACGCTAATACATTGTTGGTTGAACTGTGAGTGGATCCAACTATTCTGGAGAACAATTTGGAACTATGCTCAAAAAGTTATTAAACTGTACATACCCAGGAGATCATTATATATGGCAACAAGAAGACTATATGATGATCGATTCTGATGTGCTTGGCTCTCTTCAACAATGAGATGTTTCAAACCAGTTCTAATTGTTTAGTATGCACAGTGCTAATTGTTTAGTGATGAAGAAAGCTGTATACACCCAGGTAAAGGCCTGTGGGATCTAAGTGTAGACTGCAACATAGCATTTCCACGCTTTCTGTTGATATTTGTTTGCATTTTGTTTTCCTTCTCAGGTTTTTTTTTCTTGTAGATCCAATTTTTTTCTTGTACAGCAAGACAACTGTATAAATATGTATACATATATTTGATTTGTCATATATTTTAACATAATTAACAAGTATTAGACTCCCTGCCAACTAGGGGAAGGGGTGAAGGGAAGGAGAGAAAAATTTGGAACAGAAAGCTTTGCAAGGGTCAATGTTGAAAAATTACCCATGCATGTGTTTTGCAAATAAAAAGCTTTAATAAAAATAGTTTCTTATGGTTGTTTTCTAATTCAAATAAAACTTAAAAGGGATTTTTGAAATTCCTTTTTAAGTCACTATGAACCTAGCAAATTGGTAAACATGACAAAAATATAAATAATCAATACAGAATAAGTTATAGAAAATAGGCACACTAATGTACTGCAGATAGGGGTGTGAATTGGAACAATTATTTTTGAAAGTAATTTGAACGCTAAGCATGATGTTTTGATGGGGTGATTTGATTTGATTAACTTTTTTGTCCCTCTTTTGTACTTTTTTATTTTAAAAAGAAGGTTCTCTGGGAGAGGGATGGTAAAACTGAGTTGATATAAAAACAAAAATGTGTGATTAAACTTGTTTAAAAGGAAAAACAGAAATTCCATTCCAAATGTTCCTATTTCCTTTTCAAAATCATTTGATTCATTGGTATTATTTTTTATTTATTTTATTGTTAGGAAACACTTCTGGAGTTTGCATAAAGTATATATTTTAAATATTTTATGTTCTCTAGCTTTCTCCCTTTCAGATTTAAGAAATTCCATATGAATTTGGGAATTAAATTTATTTTTTAAATTGTCTAAATTTATATGTAATGTATTATTGCATAACTTGAAGATATGTACAAAAGGAGGAAATATTGACTATATATAATAAGATATAATCCCACTTTTGTTATGATATAATAGGGACACAAAGTAATAAAATTAATATTTTGAATTCATTTCATGTTCAATTACTGTTTGCTCATTTTTCTGGTCAAGCTTATGTGCTTCAGAGAATTTCCAATAGATGGTGACACTTTCTCAAAATTATTCAATTTTAGGTATTCCTGTGAAAACTGCCCAGGTACTGTAGCTGTCTTGGAGCATACAAAATTGTATATCATTATTGCTGGAATTACCTTTCTATGCCATTGCCCACCATGGTTTAGACAATGGATTTGACTTTGAAGGGGTTGTCATCTTCACTGTCATCATCACTATATAGTCAACTATATATTGTAATCAAAGGCTTTATATATTATCAATTTCTCCCTAATAAAATAAGCAGTATCTTTTTTACTGGAAAGAATAATAAATTTGAAGATTGAATACCCAGATTAAAATTCCATTTCTCCTACTATTTCTGTTACCTTCAGAAAAGTTCTTAATAAATCTGGGCTTCAATTTTTTAATGCATAGAAGTTGAAATAGATGTCTCTTTTAACTCTAGTTCTAAGATCTTAGTTTGATTTCACTTCTTATCTATGAGGTTAACGATACAAAATTCTGGAATTGTAGAGCTAAAATTGAATAACCTTAGAGGTTATTTAGATCAAACCTTTAACAAAAGAAGGATTCCTGTCAGGAAAAGCCTGACAAATGTTTACATAGACTCTGCTTGAAGGCCTCCATTGACTGAAAATCCTTTGACTTTTTAGATTCCCATTTAACCTTTTAGCAGTGGTAATTGTTGAGAAAACTTTCCTCATAAAAAGCTAAAAATATCCCTACCTTCAATTTCTACATATTTTGGTTTTAGACCTTACGCCTAAGATCAAATATAGAATTTCCAATCCTCTTTCACATGATAACAATTTAAATAGTTGAAGAAGAAGATTTTCTATTGACTCCTCTCCAGCTCTAGCTAAAAAGTGGCAGAATTGAACAAAATATTCCAGATATTGTTTGGGTACAGTACAGTTGGACTTTCATCCTCCTTATTTAGAACACAATTTCAATTAAAGTAGCATCATATTGCATTAGATTTATGTGGCTACTACATCACACTACTGGCAGTTATACCCTTAATATTTCCTTGTAAATTTTCTGCTTATTCATATTTCATACACTCAAAAAGAGAGCATACATGTATATTCTCATGAGAAATTATGTGTGAAGAAATGTTAACCATAATATTCAAATAGGAGTCAACATTTTTTAGTAAATAAAGTGTTGGACAGGCAAATTCTGACTTTAATACATTCATATTGTTTGACCCAGAGCAGGTCATTTAACTTCTAAATACTCCAGCACAGCTTTCTAAGTCTATATATTGCAAAAAGGTGTCATGAGTAGAAAAAGATTAAGAAGCTCTGCTCTATAATATGGCACTTAGTCATCTCATTGATTCTGACATTTTCAATTATTAAATCTCTATGCAGATGATTCTCCATCTATTTACCAACTTTAATCTTGTTCTTCACCTCTAATCTTACCAATTGTCCATTTGACATCTTGAACTGAATCTCCATAGACATCTTAAATTCAGCCCATGACACACTGAACTCATTATCTTTTCCCCCTTCCCTTATCAAACTTTCTTGATGTGGTCAGGAGTACCAATATCTTCCCAATCATTCAGGCTCACAACCTCAGTATAATCCTTGATTCCTCACTCATACTCATTTCACATATCCAGTCTATTGCTAGGGCTAATCTCCACCTTCACAACACTTCTTTTTTATGTTCTCTTTTCTCTACTTATTCAGCAACTACCTTGATGTTGGCTTTATCACATCATATTGGTTGATCTTCTTATCTCAAATCTTTCTGGACTGAAGTCCATCTTCTACTCAATTGCCAAAGTGATGTTTGTGAAGTACAGGTCTGACTATGTCACTTTCTATTTCAAGTGGCTTCCTCTTACATCCAAGAACAAATAAAAAAAATCTTCTCTTTGCCTTTTAAAGCCTTCATAACTTAGTCTTTTCCTCCTTTCTATCTGTCTCATCTTCTCACACTTGTCTTCTTTTTACATGTTCTATCTCTCAGTTATAATAGCCTTTTTTTCTGTTCTTCACACATAATATTGTGCCTCTCACTCTAAGTCTTTTCATTAACTTTCCCAAGACTAAAATATTTTCTGTATTCTACCTCTGCCTTATAGATTCTGTGGCTTCTTTCAAAAGACTTAGCTCTAATACCAATTTCTGAAAATTACTTTTGTCAGTTCTACTATACCCCTTGATTGTTATCACTAATACTTGCTTCTGAGATTATTATCTTAGTGTATCTATCTACATTCCTATATACACATCTACATGTATGTATATGCATATATATGTACATGCATAATATAAAAGTTTTATATGCTTTGGTATATATGCATATATTATATGCTTATTATATATTGTATAACATATACTAAATATTTATTAAGCAGCATTTGAGGAACAAAGGACGATGCACAACACTGGGTGAGATTCAAAGTTTAGAAAAAGCACAGTCTTTCCTGTATGCAACCTTCTAATGAATTTAACTGTTGGCTTTTAAGTTGAAAAGCATTTTTTAAAATTGAATTACATTTAAAGTAAGAACAAATGAACTGTGAAAGGCTCATTTACAAAGATAAATAGCTAAACTTTAGTGCAGGCTCTTTTGTTTTGACATTGGTGGAAGGAGCTCCTAAGAAACTGACCGCTTCTAGTAATGTAAATTCAGTTCTATATTTTTCATTTAGGCTTAGTGAATTGTCTGTGGTAGAAAGAGGTTAAGTGGTTTTCCCAGAGTTACATGGACAATGTCTATCACAGGGAAGATTTAATCTCTGTCTTACTGACAGAGAAATTGCCTCTCTTGTCATAATTCCATAATGCCTCTCTGACTTTGGAACATCTATTTTGGCTTCTCAAAGTCTTTTTCCTGCTAATTTCTTGCTTTCTGGATATGTTCCAGATAGTTGAACTTTTTGAATAAATGAAGTGATACTGTATATGAAAATAATATATGTTTCTCTTAGAATTCAGAGAAACAGTGAACTTTAGATTCAGATCAGGTTTTCTTTGTAGAGTTTTTTTTAATGTATATAAGTTATGGGGGTGATGAATTTTGACTCAACTCAAAGGGGAATTTCAAAATCTGTTCAAATCATATTGCTCTGCTTTGAGTTCTTAACTCAGTGAGGGTATATAAACAGTGGTGTCCCTTGACAATTCTTTGAATAGGAATCCTGGATTAGATATCCAATATCCTTCCCAACTCTGGAAATCTAGATTCTATTATTCTCTTTTTGATTAAGTATTTTTTAAAATCCATGTTTTGATAATAAGTTTTAAAAGTACCTTACAGATCTTCTAGGCCAATTTCGTCATTAAACAGATAAAGAAATTGAAGCAAATGAAGGTGAAATGGCTCACCCAAAGTCACAAGGTAACAAATGGCAGAGCAGAGATTTAAAACAAGGCCTCTGAATTCATTTTTAATGTTCTTTCATAACATTTTTATTTTTGTTTTGGGTTTATTTTTAATTTGTTTCAGGCCTCAGTTCTAGCTTTCTTTTTTCTGAAAGAAATGGGGTCTTAGTAAATGTGAGACTTAGCAAACTTTTAATTTGTTTCAGTTTTCTGTTTGACAGTTTGATTTAATGTCCTTGTTCCAAACAAATATTTTTCTAAGAAGAAAAGTGCCACCATCATCAAAAAGAGTATATTCCATGCATATTTGGAGGCAGCAGCTGTGCTATAGTTAATGATATAAAGCAGACAATACAACATGAGCAATATGTTAAATAATGAAGATGTACCTAAGGCAAATGGACACCAAATACTTCATACTTCAATGGATTTGTAGTCTTCTTGATGTGGGAATGCCTTCTGATAAGGCAAAAATCACAGCTTCCACCTGCTCAGCCTATGACTTTCATCTGCATCCTTTCATAAATCACCTGCTCAGCCTATGACTTTCATCTGCATCCTTTCATAAATCTTCCCTAAAGGATTAAATGCACATGTTAAACAAACTAGTTACATTGTCCATATGCATTTCCATGAGCGCCCTGGGAACACCTGGGAGATACAGTGGATAGAGTGCTAAACCTAGAGTCAGGAAGACCTAAGTTTAAATTTTGCCTCAGACACTTATTAGCTGTTTGACTCTAGGCAAATCATTTAACCCTTTTTGCTTCAATTTCCTCATTTAGAAAAGGACCTGGAAAAGAAATGGCAAAGCACTTCAGTATCTTTGCCAAGAAAAGTCCAATAGTTGAAAAACAACGAAACAACAATAATAATTCTTGAAATGTTTTCATCTTACTAGGACTGAAGAAATTTTACTAGGACCACTTGTGCAACCTATCAACTTCATTCTATAAGGAGACATCTAAGTAGGCCTTTGCTAGAAGTATTTCCATAAAGGTCTTCACGAAAAACCCTCTCTAGATAATTTTAAATTCTAGAATACTGTCTCACAAAGTAAGGACTGAAAGAGTTGTAATAAGAAAATTTTTGATTGAAAAGTAAAAAATCTGATGGCATATTCTAAGGAGCTATTTTAAACTTACAAGGAAATAGATTATGAAGGCAATAGTTTTAATATCATTTCATAAATTTTAAGAATGGTTCACCTCGACCCATGTGGTTTCTTTAAAACCAGTTAAATATAACTCAAGAAAAAAAACTTATCTATTCTAAAAGGAAGAACTACCCAGACTATTTAGAGGTAGCTGGGCATTATAGATAGTCAAGTCACATTCAGTAAGTATTTATTAAGCTTTTAGTATGTTTCAAACACTATACTAGATGCAGAGATTATTAAAAAAAAAAAAACATCATTACCCCTGCTTTTAGGGAGGTTGCATTCTAATGGGAGAGAGAAAATGTAAATAACTAGTAAAATGTAAAATATATATACAGAGTAGATGGGAGAAAATTCAAAGTTATTAATCATATTGTACTTTCAAAGAAGCAATGCTATGCCATTTGCCAGATGAGTTTGAAATGATATTTGTTTGAGAGTACTTTCTGAACTGGTCTCCACTTTTAAATGATGTGATAGAAAAGATCCCCAATCTTCTGCTAACATATTAGTTACTTTTGACTGGTGGCCCCTATAGTAAGACAGAATTATATCTAATACTTTGAAATCTTTAATTCTCACTTCTAGGAAAAGAAATGAAAGGAACATTTTTCCCCCTAGCTGACAACTATGTGGCATTATAGACAGAGCTAGATACAGAGTGAGTCAGAAAGATGAATTCAAATACCACTTCAGACAATTAGTAGATATGTGAACCTGGACCACTCATTCAGCCACTGTTTGTTTTAGTTTTCTTATCTGTAAAATGTTTTAGTTTCCTTATCTGTAAAACGGCACAATGTTGAGAGGATAAAGTGAATTAATACATATAAAGCACTTTTCAAAAGTTTGAAACTATACATTCTAGCTATTTTAGTGTTACTTACCTCCTACCTTTTTTTCCTTGGGAAGTGGTTTATGTGAATATTTCCTATAATAGGATTTCCAAAATACTTGAAATGCAAGAAAATTATTTTTTTCTCAATATGATGAAATCCTATTTAAAACCACTAGATGGCTTTAGTAATTCAAATAATGGTTTTTTGAGTAACAGGATTCCATTGGTCAAAGATATGCTCTATTTTTATTGAAATAGACAAATTCCCATAATTTTAAATCACATAGACCTTTCTGGGGTGCTGAAACTATATATACTAAAAAGGGCCTTTGTCCACAATTTCAGATACAAAAAACTGGAGCAGGTTAATATGTAAAAAGAAAAATGACCTTGTTTTTGCTGATATTAGATTATTGTTTATGTCTGTGCTGGTTTCTCTAGGTTGATAAAATGAAAAAGTGCTTTATTACTGTTAGATAATCAAATGAATTTCTAACAAGTTATGATAAATCTCTGCTAATTTATCATTTTTTAAGATATTATTTATCTATAATCTTACCAGGGGAAGAGATTTCGTAAGAAATAAAAACAAAAACTTGAAAAATGCCTTCCAATGCTTTTGTTTTTGTAATACTTATAAGAGTAGATAATATTTATAATATTTTTGTGATATTTCAAATATGATTTTAGATTTTTCCTATCATGTTATTTTTGTTAGAATTTAAATGATTTTCTTGGACAAATTTGATTTATTTTAATAATTTTGTTATTAGCCAAATTTTTTTTCACCTAAAATATAGCTAGTAATGATTCCTTGTTTTGTCTTATCAGTACACAATCTCATATTGCCATTCAACAACGGTCATCCAACATGCCTGGATATCATTTGCCCTGCATTAATTTATCCGTACTGGAGGGTTCTTGATGGAAGTGGTTTCTGTGTTAATCAGTGACAGCACTAGATATTCCAGTCCAAATGCAAATCCAAGAAATAAATCCAAAGCAACAAATTATATTATATAGTTTTGAGATCATTGATATTTTCTTGTTAATTTTCTGTCTTTAATTTTCACATTTATTTTGAATATTTATGGAGGTTTTAGGCAGAAAATTCTTTTCTGTATAAAACAGATTTTATAAGTGATGGTAGATCTGGATAGTATACAGTTTTACTTTTTTTAGAATTAAAAGTTATTTCTCATATATTTCTTAAGTAGAAATAGCAATCTATTGAATTTTCTTTGATTCTCTCTAAATCTTTAGAACTATAAATACCTATAATATTCCCTTATCCAAATGATAGTAGCTTAACCATGAATATGTAGTCTATGCCTTATTTTGGTCATATATTTCACAATCAAAATAAAATGTTTTCTTATTAAATGGGGAAAAAATTTTTATCCCTAAAATTTAAATATCACCTGATGACCTACATGACAAAAACTTTTTTTAAACACTTGAGGCATGCTAGTATTTAAAAGAATGAGCACTAAAATCTAGAAAATACTAGTACTTCACACAGCATGCAAAAGCAAACTAACCATTAATTTCTTACTATCCTTATTACTTTCTCACCTCTCTCAAATAAATTGCATTTTTACCACTACTTCATATTACATAATTTGTTTCAAAAGGTCCAAAGTTCATTAACAATGGATTATAAGGAGAAAAATTCCATTTTTAATTCACCAACAAAAAATTTATTTATGATGTTAAGAAATTGTTAAATGAGATGAACCAGTTATAACTACAACTGGATTTGATTGGCTCTTTATCACACTCCCCAAAGCTTCTGTGCTTTATATTCTTTCCTTACATTTCCTAGCCAGCTCCTTCTCCTTCGAAGTTAGAAATATCACCTAATATTTCATCAAATCATTGAAACCATCTATTTTGATCACCTTTTCTCCCTCTATTTCTTCACTTCAAATTATTTCCATGTCATCCCTTTAAATCTCCTCTTTTGATACATCTTTCAGAAAAAGATATCCTTTTCTTGCCTGTGTCAATTTCTTTACTTATATCCTTTATCTTATCTCTTCCAAAATTCTCTGGGAGTTTGTCCTCATTGAAATCATCTATTGTAGTCATCTTTTCTCCCTCGAATTCTTCACTTCAAATTACTCCTACCTCATGCCTTAATCTCCTCTTTTGATACATCTTGGAAAAAAAGGTTTCCTTTCTTGCCTGTGTCAATCTCCTTGCTTATAACCTATATCTCATCTCCTTCAAAATTCTCAGGCACTAATACACTATTTAAGCATCTATTTTGTACAGATCATTTTGCTATATGTATGAAAGATAAAAAGTCTAAAATGTAATCCCTGTTCTTACAGTTACATCTTGTTTTGGTCTATAAAATGAATGTAATATAAAATAATAAGTTCTTAATGCATAAAAATGCATAAAAGCCTGGGAAGGATGAGGATGTCATTACTTAATGGAAAATGAAGGAAGACTTTGCATGGGAGATTATATTTGAATTGGGCTTTAGAAAAATGGATAATGATTTAACATGTGGAAAATAGTGAAAGAAGTGTTCCAGACTTAGGGAATATCATGAGCAAAAGTACAGAGGCAGGAATAAGTAGATGAGGATGAGTGATATAATAAGAAAGAATTGTTGAAATAGCTGACCTTAGAGAACCAGCAGTGAATAGCTGAAAGATCCCCGAATTTAGAACCCAAGAGTTTCACTTTGATCTCTGGTTTCAGGTAATTTTCCCCATGTGAACAAATCACTTCATTTTAGAGGAACATGCGAAGGAATTTACTGGCATTGTTTTCCAGAACCCAAGATCATGTCTACATCAAAAAAGAACATATAATTAACCTTGATTGAGGATATTAAAATGAAATAACTGTCACTGAGACCAATCCATAATTAAAGATTGGAATACTGCATAGTGTAAGGGTCTTCCAATGTCTGGCCCCTTATCACTTGCTACCTTATTGTATCTAAGACTCAGAAGCCAAGTATGGATCTTTGACTTCCTTCACATCTACAGTTTAGGTATGAATTGTATGACCTTCCCTCATTGATCAGACTGCAATCATTAGTCATAAATATTCGTAAAAGGATACAACAGCCTATTAGTTTGCATTGATTTAGAAGTGTCTCTTCTCTGTCCTGAAACTCTGATTTCACTACTTTATCTTATACTGATGTTTGAATTGTGGTTTCAGATTAAGTTACTTTGTCTTCCAATTCTGATTCCAGATCCTTTCTGTATGGTGTTTATTGTTATAGGAAGGCAATATGGTACTGTAGAAAGAGTGTTGCATTTGGAGTTTAAAATATCTAATTTGGAATACTACATCTTCTCCTTGCTTCCCATGTGAATTTGGACTTTAGTTCTTGAAACCTGAGATTACTCATGTCTAAAATGACGAGTCTGGACTTGATGCAATTTAATGTACTTCCCAACTCAAAGTCTATGAACTTTTCAGTCCTTGATTGATTGATGCACTGATTTTGGTTGTGAACCTGACACCAAAACGTGAGTGCTAATTAGAATGTCAGGCATGGTTTAGGCAAGAAGGAAAGGAAGGAGAGAGGAAAGGAAGAAAGAAGGAAGGAAAGAAGGAAGGGAGAGAGGGAGGGAGGGAAAAAGGAAGAGAGGAAGGGAGGGGAAAAAGAAAAAGTAGGAATGGAAAAATGGAGAGAAATAAGAAAGAAACATTTATTGTTTATTATGTATCAAGAACTGGGGATTGCTCTAAATTCTGGGGAAATAAATGCAAAAGAAAAAAAAAACAATACTTGCCCTCAGGTGGTGAGAATTAAATATTTTGCCTGAGAAACTTATAGGATTGACAAGTGGGTCCAAAAGCCAGTAGATGAAAACATTCTTTTCAAGAGCAATGGAAGTATTGATTTGATTATGATTCTAGAATTAGAAAGCAGAAGTAGAAAGACAAAAAATATGTACACCAGAAGGAATCTAGTAAGAAGATGGCTGGAAATGAAGAGACTGATCAGTTAGGATGAGGAGAGTGATGCATGGCAGGAGTTTTGAAGCTAAAACAGTTAATTATTCTAAGGCATTGTTTTTGTGGTGGCAAGGCAATTGTCAAAAGAAAACCACAGTGTCACTGTGAGTATTATGCCATTTGCAAAAGACTTTTTACATCTTTGAAAATATATTCATACTGTGTCCCACTCCTAAAATCACATATTATTATTATTATTATTATCATGCTATTATATATTTGTTTCTTTGTTTTAACAAAGTCCATTGTTGGATGGATGTGTGGAGTGGAGAGTGGATGAGTGGAGAGAAGTGAATTACAATAGTTAAGCAAGTTACATTACATACTGCCCAAATGATTCTGAAATGAATATGGTCTTTGCATTTTAACAAAAAATGTATCTTAAAGACATGAATACAAAAGTTATATATCTATTCATACAGGAAAAATAAATAAAATTGGATGAAGCTTTGGATCAATGATGAAGAGGCAGAAAAGAAAAAAATCATATTTCTGAAGATCTGAGAATTTATTGTTTCATCAAATGAAAGATGTGTTTTATTGTAGCCTCAGAAGATAATTGAATAGAAAGTTAAAATTCTGAGAAAAAAGTGATGAGTTTGAAATAGAATTCTACTGAACTTTGAAAATAAATTATCATTATGAAAGGGGAAGAAAAAAGAGAAAGAACTAAGCAATTATATAGCACCTACTATGTGTCTGTCAGGCACTGAGATAAGTACTTTTTATAAATGTTACCTCAGTTGATCCTCAAAACAATCCAGTAAAATTGATTCTGTTATTATGCTTTTTTATATTTGAATTAAGTGACTTGTCCAGAGTCACACTTGGTAAGTTTCTGAGGTTAAATTTGACTTCAGGTTATCTTAGTTTCTAGGTCCAGGGATCTATCTAAATACTACACTTCCAGATGTCTCTAGGAAAAAGAGATCATAAATTTGTATGACCAAAAAGTACTTCACAACTACGTGATTTAACATGTCCTAACATCCACACTTGATACCTTCTCTAAGTTATATGAAACTCTGGAGACAAAACTAATACTAGAACAGAGAGCATCCAAAATCCTTATTTTTTAGTGCCCTGACCCTCTTGCATCTTTGGAAATTATACTAACATGTTGGGAATTATCTAACTCCATTGTCTTCCAAAGCAACTTGTTCTGAGATAATTAGAAAAGTTATCATAGTGCAATTGAGATTAGAATCACAGGTTAAACCATCATAAATTAATCAACAAACATTTCTAAATGTCTCACTGTACTGTGGGGACATAAAACCAAAAGTGAATCAGTTCCTGCCTTCAAAAAGCTTATGTTCTAATGAGGGGGACAAAATAATCACACACATCCATATGCATATACATATCTATATATAAATATATAGATATATAGATAGATATATCAGAATATATACAAAATGAATGCAACCTAATTTTTGGAAGAAATGCACTTAAATCTAGGAATATTGGAAAGGCTTCTTAAAGAAAGCAAAAAAGTTCATCCTTGAAGGAAATCAAATTCTAAGAGGCAGAGACAAGAAGGGAAAGCATTCCAGGTAACTGCAAAGCCATGGAAATAGGAGGTGAATTGTCTGTCATTTGTATAGAATAGCAAAGACTGAAATGTAGAGTAAAGCATAAGAATAGGAATAAAGTATAAGAAGACTGGAAAGTTAGGAAAAAGTCTGTTTATGAATCAAATGGAGGAGGGGTTACATTTTGTCCAACGCAATATGACTACAATTTGTTGAGAACAGGGGTGATATGATTATACTTAAACTTTTAGAAAATTTAGAAAATTGTTCTGGCGTGTGTATAGATGATATAATAGATGGGTAAAGGAGTGAGGTAAGGAGACAACTTTTGTCAGTTGTTACAGTAGTGCAGATTTAAGGTGATAAAGATCTAAACTGTAGTGGTGGCTGTATGAGCAGAAAAGATGGACATATATGAGAGACAGAAATAACAAAGATTTAAAAGTGATTAGAAATCTGAGTGGATTTACTGGGAGTGTGAAGTACACCAAATGTACAAACTTGTATCACCAGAAAGATTGTGGTTTCCTCAAAAACAAGACAGAAGTCTGGAAGAGGGTTCAATTTTCCAAGAGATATAATGAATTCCATTTTGCAAATATTAAGTTTGAGATGCCTCAGAATTAGTATTACCCGTATTTGAAATGCACAATAAGCAGTTGGCAATGTTGTTCTGGTACCCAGGAAAGAGACTAGAATGCAAGAGACTAGAAGAAATCAGAATGATGCAATAAAGTCATGAAGCAAGAATCAATAGTTTAGTAAAGGATGCACAAAAACCCTGAAGAAAATAATATCTTAAAAAACAGAACAGGCAAAATTGTAAGAGACAAATAAATCACTGATAAGAACATCTTAAAATGATTAATTGTCTACATGGAAAAAAGTGTACAAAAATCCAGTAAAGAAAAGAAATCTTTAAGAAATAGAATGGGCAGGGGCGGAGCCAAGATGGCGAACTGCAGACAGGGTTCTCTGTGAGCTCCTGAGACCTTCCCTCAGACCCAGACAAATTGAGCCTCCGAACTGGTTTTGTAGTGAGGGCTCCATCAAACACCTGGAATACAACACACTTCTATCAACGATCTATTTTGAAAAAACTCCGAAGGTTAGCCTCAGGGGAAATCGGCCACTGGCCGAGATCAGAGGCCAGAGCACCTGGGGCGGAAGTTGGGCTGCGACAGAGGTGGATTTTAGGCACTCAGGAAGCCCCTGGGAGATGCCTGGGTCATTTTGCTCTGCTTGTGGGCAGGTGCTTTGGCAGATATGCCTTTGGTAAAGGGTGAATTGAGAGCATCTGAAAACATGGTCCTAGCACAGATCTAGCCCCATCAGCCTCAGACCAAAAGTCAACTCCGCAAACTGCCCCAGGGCAAATACAAACTGCTGCAGTATTCCCTGCTGGTGACTGGTACCTCAACTCAAAAGCATGAGTAAGAAGCAGAAGAGAGCTCTCACCATAGACAGATTTTATGGAGAAAAAGTAGAGAAGTCCCCAGATCCTGAGATTCTGAAAACAATCCCAGACGAAGCCACAAAGGTGGACTTAAGCTGGTCTCCCTTCCAGAACACTTACCTGGATGATTGCATAAAGAATCTCAAAAGAGAGCTAGAAGAAGAATGGGGAAATAAATTGAGATCAGGACAACAGAGATATCAAAAACTGGAAAATAGGAATGGTGAATTGGAAAAAGAAAACAATTCACTGAAAAACAGAATTGGTGAATTGGAAAAAAACACCAATTCACTGGAAAATAAAAATGGTGAATTGGAAAAAACCACCAATTCACTGGAAAATAAAAATGGCGAATTGGAAAAAGAAAACAATTCACTGAAAAACAAAATTGGTGAATTGGAAAAAGACAACAATTCACTGAAAAATAAAATTGGCAAAATGGAAAAAGAATGCATTGAATCAAGAAATTCAATTGGCCAGCTACAAAAGGAGCTAAAAAAGATAACTGAAGGAAATAATACTTTAAAAATTAAAATTGAACAAATAGAAGTAAATGACTCAATAAGACTTCAAGAATCAGTCAAACAAAAACAAAAAAAATGAAAAAATAGAAGAAAATATGAAATATCTCCTAGGAAAAACAACTGATTTGGAAAACAGATCCAGGAGAGACAATCTAAGGATTATCGGACTCCCTCGAAACCACAATGAAAAAAAGAACCTGGATGCTATCTTCCAGGAAATCATGAAAGAGAATTGCCATGATATTTTAGAATCAGAAGGCAAAATTGGCATTGAAAGAATTCACCGATCACCTCCTGAAAGAGACCCCAAAATTTAAACCCCAAGAAATATCATGGCCAAATTTCAGGACAATCGCACCAAGGAAAGGATATTGCAAGCAGCAAGAAAGAAACAGTTCAAATACTGAGGAACTCTAATTAGAATTACACAATATCTGTCAGCTTCCACATTAAAGGATTGAAGGGCCTGGAATCAGATATTCCAAAAACAGAAGAACTTGGATTACAGCCAAGAATAAGTTATCCAGCTAGAATGAGCATCATCTTCCAGGGAAGAAGATGGTCATTCAATGATACAGGAGAATTTCACCTATTTCTAATGAAAAGACCAGATCTGAACAAAAGAATTGACCTCCAAATAGAGAACTCAAGAGAAGCATAAAAAGGTAAAAAGGAAAGAACTCTTGAGAACTATATTTCTACTATAGGTATCCTTAAAGAATGGGGGTATAATTCAATTTTTCTTTGATAATAATGGAAAGGAAATTAGAGGTGGAAGGGATACCATATTGGAAAAAATGGGGGGGGGAGACAAAATAAAGTAAAAATAAAGGAGGTAAAATAAGGCAAAATCTCATAAAGTGACATAGATCTAATATAATTGAGGGAAAAAAGGGAGGGCGATGAGTATTGTGTAAACCTTACTCTCATTAGATTGGACTCTAAGAGAGTATATCAGACACATTTGGCTTCAAAGAAAGGCCTGACCGTCCTTGTCGGAAGGTGGGAGGGAAAGGAGGAAAGGAAAGGGATAAACTAATAGAAGGATTAGGGAAAAGGTATAAAGGTGAAGGAGGGACTCTAAAAGGGGGAGGACTATTGGTGGGAGGTGGTCATCAAAAATAAAGTACTGGGGAGGGGGGAAGGGAGAGAGGGGAAAGGGAAGAGAAAAGCATAAGTCTGGGTAAATAAGATGGCAGGGAACACAGATATAGTTATTTTAACTGTGAATGTGAATGAGATGAACTCTCCCATAAAACGGAAGCAGGTAGCAGACTGGATTAAAAGCCAGAATCCTACAATATGTTGTTTACAAGAAACACATCTAAAACATAGAGATACATACAGAGTGAAGGTAAAGGGCTGGAGCAGAATCTTCTATACTTCAGGTGAACAAAGAAAGGCAGGGGTAGCAATCCTTATCATGAATCAAGTAAAAACAAAAATAGATCTAATTAAAAGAGATAAGGAAGGAAACTATATTTTACTAAAGGGTACCATAGACAATGAAGCGGTATCAATACTAAACATATATGCACCAAGTGGTATAGCATGGAAATTCCTGGAGGAGAAACTAACAGAGATGCAAGGAGAAATAGACAGTAATAGTATACTAGTGGGGGATCTCAGTCTTGCTCTCTCAGAATTAGATAAATCAAATCACAAAATCAATAAGAAAAAGTTAGGGAGGTAAACAAAAGGCTAGAAAAGTTAGGTTTGATAGATCACTGGAGGAAATTAAATGGTGATAGAAGGGAGTATACTTTTTTCTCAGGGGTTCATAGAACTTATACAAAAATTGATCATGTGTTAGGGCATAAAAACCTTAAAATCAAATGCAGAAAAGCAGAAATAGTAAATGCATCCTTCTCAGATCATGATGCAATAAAACTCACATGTAATATAAGGCCAGGAGAAAATAGACCAGAAGTTAATTGGAAATTAAATAATCTAATCCTGAAGAATGAATGGGTGAAAGAGCAAATTATAGGCACAATCAAAAATTTCATCCAGGAGAATGACAATAATGAGACAATATACCAAAATTTGTGGGACACGGCTAAAGTGGTTATAAGGGGTAATTTTATATCTCTAGATGCTTACTTGCATAAAACAAAGAAAGAGAAGATCAATGAACTGGGCTTACAATTAAAAAAACTAGAAAAGACCAAATTAAAAATCCTCAATTAAATACCAAATTGGAAATTCTGAAAATTAAAGGGGAGATCAATAAAATTGAATATAAGAAAACTATTGAATTAACAAACAAAACTAATAGTTGGTTTTATGAAAAAAACCAACAAAATAGATAAGCCTTTAGTTAATTTGATAAGAAAAAGGAAAGAGGAAAATCAAATTGTTAGTCTCAAGAATGATAAGGGAGAACTTTCCTCCCATGAAGAGGAAATTAGAGCAAAAATTAGGAGTTACTTTGCCCAACTTTATGCCAGTAAGTTTGATAATCTAAATGAAATGGGGGAATATCTACAAAAATATAGATTGCCAAGGTTAACAGAAGAGGAAATAAATTATTTAAATAGCCCCATCTTGGAAAAAGAAATAGAACAAGCTATTAATCAACTCTCTAAGAAAAAATCTCCAGGGCCAGATGGATTTACATGTGAATTTTTACCAAACATTCAAAGAACAATTAATCCCAATACTATATAAACTATTTGAAAAAATAGAAAAAGAAGGTGTACTACCAAATTCCTTCTATGACACAGATATGGTGCTGATAGCTAAACCAGATAGGGAGAAAACTGAGAAAGAAAACTATAGACCCATTTCCCTAATGAATATTGATGCAAAAATTTTAAATAAGATTCTAGCAATGAGATTACAGAAAATCATCTCCAGGATAATACACCATGATCAAGTAGGATTTATACCAGGAATGCAGGGCTGGATCAATATTAGGAAAACTATTAGCATAATCAATTATATTAATAACCAAATTAATAAAAACCATATGATATCTCAATAGATGCAGAAAAAGCCTTTGATAAAATCCAACACCCATTCCTATTAAAAACATTGGAGAGTATAGGAATAAATAAGGAATAAATTTTCCTTAAAATAATTAGTAGTATCTACTTAAAACCTTCAGCAAGCATCATATGTAATGGAGTCAAACTAGAACCATTCCCAATAAGATCAGGAGTGAAACAAGGCTGCCCACTGTCACCATTATTATTTAATATGGTCTTAGAAATATTAGCTTTGGCAGTAAGAGAAGAAAAAGAGATTAAAGGAATTAGAGTAGGTAACAAGGAAACCAAATTATCACTCTTTGCCGATGACATGATGATATACATAGAAAACCCTAAAGACTCAACTAAAAAACTACTATAAACAATTCACAACTTTAGCAAAGTTGCAGGTTACAAAATAAATCCACATAAATCATCAGCATTTTTATATATTACCAATTAAGTTCAGCAGGAAGAGATATAAAAAGAAATTCCATTCAAAATAACTGTTGATAGTATAAAATATTTGGGAATTTATCTGCCCAGGGAAAGTCAGGAACTATATGAACTAAACTACAAAACACTTTCCACACAAATAAAATCAGATCTAGTCAATTGGGAAAACTTAAAATGCTCATGGGTAGGCCGAGCGAAGATAATAAAAATGACAATACTACCCAAACTAATTTACTTATTTAGTGCCATACCAATCAAACTCTCAAGATATTATCTTACAGATCTAGAAAAAATAGTAGCAAAATTAATTTGGAAGAACAAAAGGTTAAGAGTTTCAAGAGAATTAATGAAAAAAAAAAAGGCTGATGATGGTGGACTTGCTGTACCAGATCTAAAACTATATTACAAAGCAGCAGTCATCAAAACCATTTGGTACTGGCTAAGAAATAGAGTAGTCAATCAGTGGAATAGGATAGAATCACAACACAAACTAGGCAATAACTATAGCAATTTAGTATTTGATAAACCCAAAGACCCCAGCTTCTGGGATAAGTACTCACTATTTGACAAAAAACTGCTGGGAAAATTGGAAACTAGTGTGGAAGAAATTAGTACTTGACCCACATCTAAACCACATACCAAGATAAGATCTAAATAGGTTCATGATCTGAATATAAAGAGTGATACTATAAGTAAATTAGAGGAATGTAATATAGTTTACCTCTCAGACCTATGGAGATGGAATAAATTTAGGTCCAAAGAAGAACTGGAACTCCTAATTGAAAACCAGATAGATAACTTTGACTATATTAAGTTAAAAAGTTTTTGTACAAAGAAAACCAATGCAGTCAAGATTAGGAGGGAAGCAATAAATTGGGAAATCATCTTTACATTTAAGGGTTCTGATAAAGGTCTCATCTCTAAAATACATAGAGAATTGTCTCATATTTATAGGAATTCAAGCCATTCTCCAATCGATAAATTGTCAAAGGATATGAACAGACAATTTTCAGGGGATAAAATTAAAACTATTTGTAGTAATATGAAAAGGTGCTCCAAATCACTATTGATCAGAGAAATGCAAATCAAGACAACCCTGAGGTACCACTACACACCTGTCAGATTGGCTAAAATGACAGGAAAAGTTAATGATGAATGTTGGAGGGGATGTGGGAAGGCTGGGACACTGATGCATTGTTGGTGGAGCCGTGAATGGATACAGCCATTCTGGAGAGCAATTTGGGACTATGTTCAAAAAGTTATCAAATTGTGCATACCCTTTGACCCAGCAGCATTTTTACTGGGCTTATATCCCAAAGAAATCATAAAGGAAGGAAAAGGTCCCACATGTGCAAGAATGTTTGTGGCAGCCCTTTTTGTAGTGGCTAGAAACTGGAAACTGAATAGATGCCCTTCAGTTGGAGAATGGCTAAACAAATTATGGCATATGAATATTATGGAATATTATTGTTCTGTAAGAAATGACCAGCAGGACGATTTCAGAGAGGCCTGGAGAGACTTGCATGAACTGATGTTGAGTGAAATGAGCAGAACCAGGAGATCATTATACAAGGCAACAGCAATACTATATGACGATCAATTCTGATGGACATGGCTCTCTTCAACAATGAAATGTTTCAAACCACTTCCAATTGTTCAGTGAAGAAAGCCATATACACCCAGAGAGAGGGATGTGAAATGTGGACCACACCATAACATTCTCATTCTCTGGATTGATGTTTGCTTACATTTTGTTTCCTTTATCTGTTATGTCTTCTGTGTAGATATGATTTTTCTTGTACAACAATGATAAGTTTGGAAATATGTATACATATATTCGATTTGCCAAATATTTTAACGTAACTAACACGTGTGGATATCCTGCCATCTATGGGAGGGGTGGGGAGTTGGGGGGAAAATCTGTAACAGAAAGCTATGTAAGGGTTAATGCTGAAGAATTACCCATACATATGCTTTGAAAATAAAATAAAATTTAAAAAAAAAGAAAAATAGAATGGGCTAAATTGAAAAGGAAGTACAAAAGCTTATTGAAGAAAAGAATTCCCTAAAAATTAGTGGAAACTAAGTAGCAAATGGAAGCTTAGGCAAAAAGCAACTGACTCTATGAGACATCAAGAAATAATAAAACAAAATCAAAAGAATGAAAAAAATAGAATAAAATTAAATTTATCTCACTGGGAAAACAATTATCCTGGAAAATAAATTGATAGGAGATAATTTAAAAATTATTGGAATAACTATCAAAAAAGAGCCTAGACATAATTTTTTAAAGAAATCATCAAGGAAAAACACCCCAATATTCTAGAACCATAGGACATAATAGAAATTAAAAGAATCCACCCATCACCTGAAAGAAATACCAGAATGAAAACTTCTAAGATTATCATAGCCAATTTCAAAGCTCCAAGATGAAGGAGAAAATATTGCAAGTGGTCAGAAAAAAGCAATTCAATAGCTTGGAGCCATTCAGGATAATGCAAAATTTAGCAGCTTCTACATTAAAGGATCAATGCACCTGGAAATATGATATTCCAGAGGACAAAGGAGGTAGTATTATAATTAAGAATCACCTATCTAGCAAAAATTGAGTATAATTCTTCAGAGGAAAAAAAGCATTCTTGATAAAAAAAAAAGCAGAGCTGAATAGAAAATCTGGTTTTCAAATACATGAATCAAGAGAAAAATAAAAAAGATAAACAGAACAGAGAAATAATAAAGTATTCAATAGTGTTAAACTGTTTAAATTTTAATGTGTGACAATGACATTTGTAGCTCCTAAAAACTTTTTCCTTCTTAGAGGAGTTAGGAGTATATATAGATATAGGAAAGGGATATGAGTTTAGTATGATAAGATTTCTTTTTTAAAAAATCAAGAGATATGGGATGGAGTCAAGAAGATGTCAGAGAATAGTTAGAATAGATATAACATTGCCTGAGTTTTCCCCAGCTTCCCTCAGAATCAACACTAGATCAAGCCTCTGAACAGATTTGGAGTGTGGACAAAATCCACAAATATAATAGGTTTTCCAGCCTAAGATATCTTGGAAGGACTTCAAGAAATATGTCTCAATTGGGGAGGGGCAAACATGGCCCAGCATTCCATGCCAGGAGATCCACCAAGGAGAGGCCTGGCATGAGAAGGTTCAGCATAGGGAATCTAGCAAGAAGCTCTTGGCCAAAATACAGCAGCTTTGGCTATGCTGTACTAATTGAAAATCAGAAGAACAGCTGAGAGACCACCAAGGCAACTACAGAAGACAAATTGTGAGACCCTGAACTCAGTCAGGCTCACCCATTTAATACTATGGACCTCAGCACAGTCAGTGAGAAACCCTTGCTGTCAAGCAGAGGAATCTCAAGACAATATTCCCTGTGCCCTAGAAGCAGATTTCAACCTTTAAAAATCAGCAAAAAAGCAAAAAATAAAATAAAATAAAAATAGAGCTCTGACCATAGAAAGGTGCTATAGAAACAAGGAAGATTAGGACACAAACACCAAAGAACACAGCAAAGGCAATATGCCTTCAGGTGAAACCTCAAAGGGGTATAGAAACTGCTCTCTAGCTCAAAAGTCTCTCCTGGGAGAATTCAAAAAGGATCTTAAAAGAAAGGTAGAAAAAATGGGGGAAAGAAGTAGCTATGCAATAGAGTTGTGAAAAGAAATTTGCTGAAATGGGGAAAAAATCCACTGAACAAAAACTCTTTCAAAAGTAAATTGGCCAAATGCAAAAGAAGGTTTAAAAAGTTAACTAAAGAAAATAATTCACTAAAAATTAGAATTGCATAACTGGAAGTGAATGACTCAATGAGACATCAAGAATCACTTAAAATTAAACAAATGAAAAAAAAAGAAGTAAATGTAAAACACCTCATTAGAAACAAAAAATCGAGGGGCAGCTATGTGGTGCAGTGGATAGAGCACCAGCCCTGAAGTCAAAAAGACCTGAGTTCAAATTTGACATTAGACACTTAACACTTCTTAGCTGTATGTCCCTGGGCAAATCACTTAACCCCAATTGCCTCAGCAAAAAAAAAAAAAAAAAATCAAGAGGTGAGAAAGAGAAATGCACTTGGAAAAAGGGAAATGGATAAGGAGAATGAATTAATTCTTTCGCATAAAAGAGGTTTGAAAGGGCATTTACAATAAAGGAGAAGATGGGGAAAGTGTGGAGGGGAGCACTTGAATGTTACTCTTTTTGGAATTGACCCAAAGAAAGAATAATGTGTACACATTCAGCTGATTATAGAAAACTGTTGTACCCTACAAGAAAATATAATGGAAAGGAGATAAGAGAAGGAGGGTCGATAAAAGAAAGAGTAGATTGGGAACAATAGTGGTCAAAAGCAAAACACTTTTGAAGATGAGCAGGGTAAAAGGAAAGAAAGAAGATAAGACAAAGGGGGAGGGGATCAGGATAGAGGGGAAAATACAATAATTATAATTATGAAAAAAAGTCACAACAAGTTTCTCTGATGAAGACTATTTCTAGACAACTGAGACAAAATTATGAAAAATAGAAGCCCTTCCCTAATTGCTAAAAGTCAAAGGATATGAACAAGTTATTTTCAGATGAAATAATCAAAGCTATCTATAGTTATATTTTAAAAATCTCCAAGTCACTATAGATTAAAGAAATGCAAATTAAAACAACTGTGAAGTACCACTCCATACCTATGTACATGTTATGTGATAGAAAAAAGAAAATGACAAATGGTAGAGAGTATGTAGGAAAAATTGAGACAATAATGCACTATTAGACTTGGAACTATACCCAAAGGGCTATAAAATCCTGCATACCCTTAGACTTGGCCATACTACAAGAGGTTTGTTTTTTTTTCCCAAAAAGATTTTACAAAAAGGATTCATGTACAAAAATATTTAAAGCAGCTCTTTTTGTGGTGGCAAAAAAAATTAGAAATTGAGGGGTTGCCTGGGTAATGTCTAAATAAGTCAAAGTATATGATTGCAATGGGATACTATTGTGCTATAAAAATATGATAAGCAGATGACCTCAGAAAAACCTGGAAAGACTTACATGAACTGATACAAAGTGAAATAAGCTTAACCAAGAGAGTGTTGTATATAGTAATTGCAATATTGTATGAAGACCAACTGTGAACAAGAGCTATTCCAGGGGCAGCGAAGTGGCGAAGTGGATAGAGCACCAGTCCTGAAGTCAGGAAGACCTGAGCTCAAATCTGACCTCAGACACTTAACATTTTCTAGCTGTGTGACCCTGGGTAGGTCACTTAACCCCGATTGCCTCAGCAAAAAAAAAAAATAAAAATAAAAAATAACAGCTATTTTTAGAAAAACAGTGATCTAAAATGATTCTGAAGGATTCAAAATGAAAAATGCTTTCCATCTATAGCGGAAAAAAATTATGGAATCTGAATGCAGACTAAAACTTACTTTTAAAAAACTTTCTTTACTTTTCGCTTTTTTTCGGTCTGTGTTTTCTTTCACATAATGACTAATATGGAAATGCTTTTTCATGAATGTACATGTGTAGCCTATATCAAAATGCTTGCTTCCTCAGTGAGGGAGAAGGAGAAGGAGGGAAGCAGAGAATTTAGAACAACATTTAAAAAAAGAATAACATAAAATTGTTTTTGATGTATAACTCAGGAAAATAAAATATTATTTTGCTAAAAAAATAGTTTGTATGTTCAACAAGATAAATGAAAGCACATTGTATCCCCATATAGCATGAATCACTACATCTAATATACAGAAATTAATTTGTCTTATAACAGATAACAACATTAGACCGCAAAATAGTAATTTCAGAGTGCTGGTAACTGATCTGAGAACTAAAATCAATTTCAAAGACATCAAGGTCACAAGGAAGTTAAAGAGGAGGATATCTTTGTGCATACCCATCATTGTTCTACATAGGAAAAACAACTTAAAATGCACATACTTCTGCAAATGGGCCATACACACATAGATAGATAGATAGATAGATAGATAGATAGATAGATAGATAGATAGATAGATAGATGGGTGGATATGTCCACAGTCATCTTTGATCTAACCTCCTAGCCAAGGGGATGAACCAAGTGTTTTTTGTATAAGCTTCATGGAAAATACATATTTTGACAAAAATTCATAATTTATCATCTAATCAAATGGATTAGAGGGCTTAATTCATCAGTGGATTAGGGGTTAACTTCATCAAACCACTACAATATGTACATATGTATGTGTACATACACACATATAGACATATAAATTTGTGTGTAATCATTTGTATATATGATATGTAAAAATACATTTACCAGGTGATTTTATCAGGAGAATCCCAATTCACTGATGAATTAAATCCCCCAATTCATTTGATTAGATTATAAATTAAAAATCTTTGCCAAAAATATGCACTTTCCATGTCGTTATATGAAGCAACTATTGATTGGTCCCTTTAACTAGGTGACTGAGTTCAGAGAAGTCAACCACCCTGTAATTAATAAGAAAAACAGGGAGAACTGACTTTATATTTTGAGGGCCCTTTTCCTATGGAACTCTTTTCAATTTTTCTCCCTGTTGGGCTTCCAACATAGAAGAATTAAGGTATTTAGCTTTTCTATCCTTTTTGCCTATCACTTCTGTCACCAGCAAAAGTGATTTGCAATATAAACACACAGGAGAAAGAATATGTGCCTGTTTAAATGAGCTTGAGTTACTGGACATCATCTTAAACTTCTCGGTTTTCTTAGTTGAGCATAAATTATTGTTAAACAATACCAAGTATTGAGCAGGCACCTTATGAATTTGAAAATTTGGGATTTCTAGAATCATTTGCTGGCTGCTCAGTCAGACATGATATCCTTAACTGTACAATGATTCTTGAAAGAAAAGGTGACTATTGCAAAAGAAAGTCCATGTCATATCCTAACTGCCCAAGAGATTTGGATCTCATGGATTATTCAGACACTATGAATCTGAAATAAATAAGAATGAGAAATCTCAATCACAGTATTCCCACAAAGGACTTTTGCCTTCTGTAGAGATTATAAGGAGATATTTGAGATGGATTGAATTTGCTATACCTATTCACATGTGCCTCATAGTCTTATGTCTTAGGCAATTTCTGTGATGGATGAAATAAACTGCTGTTCTACATTTGATACCCAGATTGTACTTCATGTACCTGTTCTAGGACAAAACCCATTATTCATATTTTGAGGAGACCCTAGATATGAGCAATTTATAAGCCTTATTTAAGAGATTTACCCAGGAGTTACTATGGGGAGGAGGCAATGAGTAATAGTAATAATCCTGACTTCTCTGTTTGAGGTCAGGATGTCTGGATGCATTCAAGTCAGTGTGAGGTCAGAGCTCCCTAAAGGATGAGGGAAGAAGTGAGCAACATTATACACACACACACACACACACACACACACACACACACACACACACACACACATCAACACCTATATATATATATATATGCTTTTAAAATAAATCAGTTTAATTTATTTATGAAAACAATATAAGCTTATTTAGTCTGTCTGTGACTGACCTTTCCCTTTGTGCTTTGCAGGGATTATAATGAGTATAATAGGAACAATCTGAAAAAACAAGGTTGTTTAAACAATCAAATATATGTGTATTAAGACAAGTGTATATACAGTACTCAATGCACTGTAGCAGCTAGCTGCCCAAATTATTCTTTCTTATTCTGATTTTACTAGAGTTGTAGAGAACCTTTATATAAAACTGGATTATCACTATAATTCAAAAGAAAATTATAACTATTCTCTGGAGAAGTGAAAAAAATTTTACTTTTTAATGAAGACTTTGACCTAAAGCAAATTGGACATCACCAATCCTCAATTCAGCAGTCAATTAAAGTTTCCAGCAGGAGACTAGCCAAAGATATTACATGTAATGATTTTCCTTGACATAAACATCATTATTCATCTAGGTAAGCAGTGCCTCTTTAAAGATTTCAGTAGTGCTAATAATTTACCATTTATGCCCTTGATTATAACAAGGTTGGAGATTAATATGTAGAGCAAACAAATACTATTTTCATTTGCTAATAAAATGACGTTTTCTAGCTCTGTTCTACATATAATCATTAACATCATAGGATCAAGGAAAAAGTTCTTGCAATGAATCAGGTAATAAATCTTTCCATTTATCTGAATATTTTGTCAGGTCTGCTGGCACCAACTGACTTTCTCTCTTTGCTTATGACCAGAATGTCTATAATCTCTTTTATATACTCAAGGTTTTATCAGGTGGGTACTTGCTTTTTTTTTTTTTTACACATCACACCTTTCCCTTAAGTTCTCATGTGTGCAATTCTTATCCATGTATTTCCATTTATTCCCTATAAATCTATGCTAGAGATTTTAACGATTCATTATTAAAATGTCAGTATGCAGTTTGTTTTAGCTCATTCTGTCAATGTCTGACCTATCCCTTTTTCTACTCTTATTTGTGCTACAGGGAATATTTTATGCCATTTCTATAATTCAAATAATAGGATCCTGAAATCTGAACTGTTTTTCTGTGAGTTCTATTTTTATTGGATAACTGTGAGTAAACAACAGGCTAGGCTGGGATGTATAGCTCAAAGATAACCAGTTTTATGTATTTTTCATTTTTCTGATTTAAAGAAAATTGTTATTCATATTAAGAAATAACACTGTCTAAGCACCTTTTTAAAGGTTGTAGTAAATTGAAGGACTTGTAAATGACTATGATTGGTCACCCCTAAGTATATCAGTTTTCTTCTTTTATGTACTTCCCTGTCAATATTCTTTAAGTGTGTCCACACTCTTTAACACAGATGCTTAGTGCATTGGAAGAAAACTAGGATCCAGGTTAGTGTTTATTGTAGTGTGTTTGATTATAATGTACTTGCTTTAATAGCATCTATAGCATACCTTAGTTTTGCTTTTTTCTTAGGTAAGTGGTGCATTCAAAATCTAAAAATTATGGGGAATTAATAACTACTTATTTAGAAAACAGATGATGGCTCAGGAACTAAAATGATGTTGGGGAGGAGTTGTACTTTCCCTCAACATATTTACCCTCTTTGAACCTGAAAGAATTTGAGTGTAACTATATGGTGATTATTTATCTCTGGACATCTAGAACAAGTAGGTTGGAAGGAAATTGGAATGAGTGAGCCAAACCAGAGAGTGAGTAGGGTGCCAAAACACCCTACATAAAAGGTAATGTATAGATGTAATGTGAGGCATTGGTGTATGGTTGTTTTATGCTACACACTGATGTCATATCACATATCACAATGCCACCACTACTCTCAATTCCTTTTAGATGTTACATGTGATTCTTTTTTTTTTTTAAACATTTTGCTTTCATTGAAATGGTGCTAATACAAATTCATTCTACTGCAATGAGAAAGGAAGAGGACAGCTTTTAAATGAACCTGATGTATTTGAAGAAGGAATTTGTCCACCAGATTAAGGTTGTGGTGATTGTTGTATCATAAATAGGAGACAAAAGTGAAAGCAGAAAACTGGGAATGAATTTTTTAAAATGTCATGATCCTGCATAATAACATAATAAATTCTAGAGCTTAGAACACCTGAGCCAGAAAATAAATTCTAAAAATGACTGTTGGTGAGTTGTTTTGAGGGTAAGAGAAAGATAAATGAAAGGATGATCAGTGATTAGTGTAACTAAGATTATAATAATTGATAATTAAAAGACAAAAATATTAAATTATTAAGCTATTTTTGTCTTTACTACCAAGGAGAAAAACTAACAGATTAGTAAGAACAAAGCAAAATTTGTGAGCAAGAATTTGATAAAAGTTAAAGATGGAGATAGTAAGGAAATTGAGCTACTTTCAATGAGTTCAAATCAGAGACCTAGAAAAATTACATACTATAGTGCCATAATAAATTGAAAATATAATATGATGCATGATGTTTTTTTAAATAAGTCAAATATGAGTTAAAGAATTGGAAAGGACAAGTATGTAATTTTTAAAGGGTTGAAGGCTAAAAACTATAGGTCACTTAATTACTGAAATTCTTAACAATATTCTAAAAAGTATTATTAGTTGGTTTCTCATCATTTTGAAAGGGAAGTAGCAATCATTAAGAATACATTATCAAAAACAAATTATGTCTAACTAACTTTATGTTTTTGACAGTTTTATTAGCCTGATACATCAAGGAAACAACATAGATAAGTTATTGTCATAAGTTAATAAGGTAAAGCCATAGATAAATACTGGATTTCAGACAGACAATTGACAAAGTCTCTCTTGATACTCTCAGACAATATTCTAGAAATATAAGTGAAAGAAACAGGTGCAAACTGGTAAAGGGAATTTGCTCACTTGAAATCCCTTATGCTGCAGAAATTATTGACATAGGTATATGCACACATACACCTATAACTTGTGGACAAGATAAAAATGTGTGTATTGGATGATAGTACAGTTAGATGGACTCAAAAGTAGTTGAATGAAAGTGCCCAAGAAGTAGTGATTAGTGAACCATCCTGGGAATGGAGTATGACAAAAGATTGTGAACATAATTGCCTCATTTAGCAGAAGACAAATTTTTAAAAAGTATTGACAAGGCATCCAATTAACCAAAGTCATTCCAAAGGAATTTAATTATGAAACTGCAAATATAACCATAAATAGATGAAAGATATCTGTAAATGAGTTGATAAGACGCTCACTTAACTGTCCACAACAGTGGGTCTAACACATTTGGACTGGAACATCCCAATCCCAGATGTAATTATAAAGGAAGAACAGAGAAGAACAAAGATGGGAAAAGCAGATTACTAGATAAATAGAGATTGCCCAGGACAGAGATGACACAATTAAGAGGGAATTGATGGATCAGTTCTCAAGGTGTCCAAAAAGGTACCAAAAATCTGGGGAAAAAAATCTCAGTTTTTATTACTACCAAAAAAAAATTGCAGACGAGTATATACTAGTAGTTACTGACCTCTTCCTTTTTCATATCTCTAAACACATCTGTAAGAATGACATATAAGTAATGTGGAATAATAGATATGATGGAGCCAACCTGGAGTCAGGGAAAATATGGTTTAAAGTCCTATTATTTACATATTGTATATATGAATTAGGATAAGTCAGTTAGCCACTAAATATCCCAGGCACTACTCTAAGAATACCAATTGAAGAGCAAATGCTAATGATCGAAAAATTTGCTTACTTGGAATCCCCTGTGCTACAGAAATTTTAGATCACACACACACACATATATATACGTATAGACTGGGTATTATTGGAAGGTATGTTTGATAATAGAAGTAAGATTTCACAGGCAGGCAATCCATGGTAAACCATATGTTCACCATTATAAATGTATTGGAAGAATACAGAAAATATAAGATTCCCTGGTGCTTCTTTTTGTGCCAATTCAGCAGATCATTTGATTCATTATAACAGAATTCAGCCTTAAAGATTTCCTCCAAGAAAGCACCTCCCATTTTTACGTAAAAACATATATGACCTCTCTAGTCATTAATACCAAATAAAAGGTAAAATAGAGATGTGATACTTGCCAAAAATATTCATCCCAATTATGGAAGAGAACCAGTGAGAACTATGAGCTAAAAAGGGTTCCCTATAGATGGTGAAGTCCTCTAAATATTGCTGTTTGAGAATGACATCATGCTAGTCTCATCAAGACCAGGAGACATAGCAAATATTTCTGGATGTTGGATATAACTATTCAAAAAGTTGTTTCTCCCCATGCAAACAAGGAAAAAAAATAAGTGGATGAACAACTTTTTCCAGAATATGATATTCAATTAGATGGACAATAAATAGAGTATAATCAGAATTATGGGAACCATTTATTGTGGTGAGAATGTTGAATTGTAGTTGATAAGACCTGACTTCAAATGCTATTTATTATTTACAAGCTGTGTGACCCTAGGGAAGTCATGTAACCTCTCTGAACCTCAGTTTCCTCACTGTTGATTGGACTGGACTAGAGAGCCTCCCAGATCATTTTCAATTCTAAATCTATGATGCTATGGCAGTTGTCTTATTCAAATAGATGACATCTTTTTTTTAATATAAATGATATATAATGGAAGGAGCATCAGAGTTGGAATCTCAGAGAATCTAGTTTGAATTTAGCTTGGATGCTTGGTACTGGTATAAGCATGCACAAATTACTTTAGTCCTTTAATCCTCAAATTCTTCATATGTAAATTAAGGGCTTAGACAGATGTCTTCCAAGGTCCTTTCCAACTTCAAATCTTATGAATATTATTCTGAAGAGAAGTAGCCAGATGTTCTGACTTCAGTGGGGAAGTCCACTTGTCTAAGAACTGAGAGTCAGGCCCTATTAAGTAGTGTGTAATGTTTATCAAGCTAGTAAAACACTGGGGTGGCTTTTGGGAAGCTGTCAGGCTGGCTTATTTCACTGGGGTGCTTTTTGCTTTGCTTCTACATTATAATCATGCTGTCGGCACAGTGTGGGAGCAAACAACACAGGGAGGTAAGACAGGCTGAGTAGCAACAGAAGAGCCTCCCCAGCTGTGTAATTGCTTTGGTGAACATTGAGGGAAGCAGGGACAGAGGTGTGTATGTACAGAATTCCTTCAACTTTCTGGGGAGAGGTCTTGAAAAGACCAAGGAGAAGGAGGAGGCAAGGAGAAAACTCTTGTTAACCATTGTATTTTATTGTTCTTTTCAGGACATGGTCATGAGGGAAGAAGACTAAAGATAGGGAAGAGGTAAAAGAAAAAGAAAGGAAGGAGTAAAAATGTAGTGTAAATTGGATATAATCTTATAGCAGCACAGATTCCCTCTCTTTTCTTGTTTGGAAAAATGAAAAAGATGTTTTATCTCCTATCTCTGTGAGGTTGTATTGGAAATTCTCCTACTCAGTTCCACCTCATATTCGAAATCATTTCCTTCCCCACTACCACCTTATGAAGCATTGTTTTCCTTCAAGATTATCCTCAAATCCTATCTTCTGCAGTAGGCTTTTCATGTTCTCCCAGCTATCAACACCCTCCCCTCTAAGGTTACATTGTATCTACCTTTTATATTTATTGTATATATTTGTATTTGTTTTCTATAATACTAGAATGAATTCTCTGTGAAGGCAAGGACTTTTAAACTTATATCTTTGCATCCCCAGGTAACACAACCAAAACTGTATAAACTATTGTTCAGTCGTTCCACTCTCCATTACCCCCTTTTGGAGTTCTCTTGGCAAAAATACTGAAATGATTTGCCATTTCCTTCTCCAGCTCATTTTACAGGTGAAGAAACTGAGGCAACATGGGTAAGTGACTCCTCCAGGGCACACAGCTTCTACATAGCTGAGACCAGATTTGATCTCAGGAAGATGAATTTTCCTTACTTTAGGTCTGGTCCTCTATCCATTGTGCCACATAGCTATCTAAACATTAAACCTGCAAAAATGATAATTTACCCAAGATAATCCACCCCATATTGATGCTCTAAGACTTTCTCTTGCCTAAATCCTATGGTTCAATTGTAACCAGTAGGTGGCAGTATCTGGTATGACAGAGATTTAAGGTAGAAAACTAAAATGAAGGAAATTATTACTCTTTATTCATGAAGACCCTTCCTCCCCACATAAACACACCTTTTGAAATTTGGGCATGTTCAATTCCCTTGACCCCCACTTCCTCCCTTCTCCAGCCCAAGACTCTTTCTTAGTCAATCCTCCATTTTGTCTCTCATTTGGGATGAATTTCAAAAGAAACTAGGTCTGAGGCTACTCCACTTCCCAACATTATGTAGTATGCTTACTTAGGATTCCTTTATGGGTCAAAAGGTAAAATGAAGGGTCCTGGATTATGCTGTTAGTCTCTGTTATTTAGGAACTTGTATGGTATTAATGAAATCAGGACTTCCTTCCGGGGGTGGAGCCATGGTGGCGGAGATCAGACAGGAGTCTCTGTAACCTCCTCTAACCTCCCCTCAAACCAACAACATATGAAGCCCCTAGATTGATTCTGAAGCAAAAAAATCCACAATATCTGGAGAACAACATGATTCTAGAAGAAGATACTCTGGAAGAACCTCAAAACAGGTCTGTTTTAATTGGGCAGGGGGGTGGTCTACTGAACCCAGACTGCAGCGCAGGGAGACCGGGGCAGGGAGCTGGATCAGGGAGCTGGAACAGGAGTCAGAACAGGAGTGGGAGCATTGTGCTTTTCACACACCTGGGAGTCTTCTGCAGGCCTCTTGGAACAATCTGTCCTGATTGTGGGCAGGTGGTTTGGAGGGTCTGCCTTTTGAGGGGGATAGATTGTGAACCACTGAACCCCTGATGAGCATGGGACCTAGCTGCCATTACACAGCACCTTAAACCAATCAATCAAACAACAGGACTGATCAGCACCAGAAATAATTCAATCAGCTGAGCTGCCCAGTACCTGAAATAATTCAATCAACAGAACTGCCCCAGGGCAAATTAAAGCAGCTGTCCCACCTTTGCCCTAAACAGACCTCACACCTTTGAAAAAAATGAATAAAAACCCAAAAAGAGCTCTCACCATAGACAACTTTTATGGAGAGAGGGAAGAACAGACCAGATGGATTTACATGTGAATTCTACCAAACATTTAAAGAACAGTTAACTCCAATATTATATAAACTATTCAAAAAAATAGGAAATGAAGGACTCCTACCAAACTCTTTTTTTATGATACAGACATGGTACTGATACCTAAACCAGGTAAAACAAAAACAGAGAAAGAAAATTATAGACCAATCTCCTTAATGAATATTGATGCAAAAATTTTAAATAAAATATTGGCAAAGAGATTACAGAAAATCATTCCCAGAATAATACACCATGACCAAGTAGGATTTATACCAGGAATGCAGGGATGGTTCAATATTAGGAAAACTATTAACATAATTGACTATATTAATAACCAAATTAACAAAAAACATATGATAATCTCAATAGAGGCAGAAAAAGCATTTGATAAAATCCAACATCCATTCCTATTAAAAACATTAGAGAGTATAGGAATTAATGGACTTTTCCTTAAAATAGTCGGTAGTATCTATTTAAAACCATCAGCTAGCATCATACGTAATGGTGATAAACTGGAACCATTCCCAATAAGATCAGGGGTGAAACAAGGTTGCCCACTATCACCATTACTGTTCAATATTGTATTAGAAATGCTAGCATTGGCAATAAGACAAGAAAAAGAGATTAAAGGAATTAGAGTAGGTCATGAGGAAACCAAATTATCACTCTTTGCAGATGATATGATGGTCTACTTGGAGAACCCTAGAGAATCAACTAAAAAACTATTAGAATTAATCCACAACTTTAGCAAAGTTGCAGGATACAAAATAAATCCACATAAATCATCAGCATTTTTATACATCACCAACAAAATGCAACAACAAGAGATACAAAGAGAAATTCCATTCAAAATAACTATCGATAGTATAAAATATTTAGGAATATATCTGCCAAGGGAAAGTCAGGATCTATATGAGCAAAACTACAAAACACTCTCCACACAAATAAAGTCAGATCTAAACAATTGGAAAAACATCAAGTGCTCTTGGATAGGTCGAGCAAATATAATAAAGATGGCAATACTACCTAAACTAATCTATCTATTTAGTGCTATACCAATCAAACTCCCAAGAGATTATTTAACTGACCTAGAAAAAATAACAACAAAATTCATCTGGAAAAACAAAAGGTCAAGAATTTCAAGGGAAGTAATGAAAAAACATGCAAATGAGGGTGGCCTAGCTGTACCAGATCTAAAACTATATTATAAAGCAGTGGTCACCAAAACCATTTGGTACTGGATAAAAAATAGAGTAGTGGATCAGTGGAATAGGTTAGGTTCACAGGACAAAATACTCAATGACAATTGTAGTCTAGTGTTTGATAAACCCAAAGACCCCAGTTCCTGGGATAAAAACTCACTATTTGACAAAAACTGCTGGGATAATTGTAAACTAGTCTGGAAGAAATTAGGCATTGACCCACACCTAACACCATATACCACGATAAGGTCAAAATGGATTCATGATCTAGGCATAAAGAATGATATTATAAACAAATTAGAACGATGTAGGATGGTTTACCTCTCAGACCTGTGGAGGGGGAGGGAATTTGTGACCAAAGAAGAACTAGAGGTCATCATTAATCACAAAATAGATAAGTTTGACTATATCAAGTTAAAAAGTTTTTGTACAAACAAAATGAATGCAGACAAGATTAGAAGGGGAGCAGTAAACTGGGAAAATATTTTTACATCCAAAGGTTCTGATAAAGGCCTCATTTCTAAAATATATAGAGAATTGACTCAAATATATAAGAATTCAAGCCATTCTCCAATGGCTAAATGGTCAAAAGATATGAACAGAGAATTTTCAGACGAAGAAATTGAAACTATTTCTGGTCACATGAAAAGGTGCTCCAAGTCACTATTGATCAGAGAAATGCAAATTAAGACAACTCTGAGATACCACTACACACCTGTCAGATTGGCTAAAATGACAGGAAATGATAATGATAACTGTTGGACGGGATGTGGGAAAACTGGGACACTGATACATTGTTGGTGGAACTGTGAACAGATCCAACCATTCTGGAGAGCAATTTGGAACTATGCTCAAAAAGTTATCAAACTGTGCATACCCTTTGACCCAGCAGTATTTCTACTGGGCCTATATCCCAAAGAGATTTTAAAGGAGGGAAAGGGACCCACATGTGCAAAAATGTTTGTGGCAGCCCTTTTTGTAGTGGCAAGAAACTGGAAATTGAAAAGATGCCCATCAATTGGAGAATGGCTGAATAAATTATGGTATATGAATGTTATGGAATATTATTGTTCCGTAAGAAATGACCAACAGGA